>JBBYHK010426365.1:0-22274 GCA_038382065.1 Adansonia grandidieri
AACCTTAGAAAAATAAATCTAGCTCATAATAAATATATATAATATAAAACCAAAGAGTTTCACCATCTTAAATTATACAAGAAAAATAAAAAAAAAAGTAAAGGGGAAAAGAAAAATTAAGAGTTGCCAGGTCTTTAGTCTTCAAGTTTCTGCAAAATATCTCTCGTTTCTTGAATATTATGATGATTTCTCTCCTCTTTAAGAACTAAATTAAAAATAAAAGCCTAAAGTCTACTCCAAAAATCTCTAACCTAAAAAGTTCTATGTAAAGCCAAAACCTTGGATAAGAGAAATTTGGTCTGCAAGTAGCTCAATCAATTTATTTTTGAAAGCTGCCAAGCTAAGTCCACTTTGCTTCTTTATTTAGTCATTCCATTTTGGAAACTCCTTTAGGTTTTAACCTACAAAAATATAAAATATTAAATAACTATATAATTTAAATATAAATTAAAGATATAAAATTAATATAAAATAAACTAAAAATTAATTAAATCTAATTAAAACCACTTAGACTTGGCATCTTTAATATATATAATAAGATCAAATAACTTTATTTTATAGAGTTATCACATCCCCAAAGTTAAGATTTTTCTAGTCCTTGAGCAAAACAAAACAAAATAAAGAAAAGAAAACCAAACAAACAAAATGAAATAAATGAAATACTAATTGAAATGAATGTACCTAAATAATGATAGTCTTAATTTTCCTTGAAAGTCATCTTAATGTCCTAACTCAAGGTGGATGTTAACATAATCTAAATTCATATTTCGATTCAATCATAAACCTCATGCTTTGAATGGATTTCTAGCGTGTGTGTATATGATCTCTTTACAATTCATTACATGCAATTTGAATAAATTTATGCCAATGCAAACTATGAATTAATACTAGATTCTCATATGTTTGCTTTTCATTTCTCTTTCTATCCACTAATGTAGAGTAGCACCTTATGAAAGATCATGTAGGATTTATTAAATTTGTAATGTAAAGCTTGGGTAAAAGTAAGATACAAGATATATTTTAGTTTAATTCACCAATGGCACTTTTCATTGTCCTGAATTTTTTTTAAGAGCTATTCACAACACTTCTAAGGCAATTACCCTGAATAGTTTTTCTGATTTGGCTAGGCTACATAATATATCGTAATAACAAAAAATATATATCAATTAGGCTCAAATGGGGTAGACTAAAGATATATATATATATATATATATATTGATAGGCTTTAAAAGGTTCAAACAATCCAAAGATGGCCTAAATCATTTCTTCAACTTAGTGTCATCTAGGATTTTGCCTCAAGGTAGAATCAAACAAATTCTAGTTGCAATTTACATAAACATAAACAGTTTTCAAATAAGCAATATAGCTCAAAAGAAAAGATTAGGTGCTCAAAATTTTGGAAATAACATTTTAATAATAAGATATACAAAGTGAATTTAGCATCAATTCAAATCATGCTTATGTTTTTTTTAAGAATCAAGATAAATCAATAACTAAGTTTTCATTATTAGATAAGGAAATCAGCATAATCAGCACAAACATCTCAAATATACTAGAACTTTAGAAAATAAATTTATGCAAAAAAAAAATGAAAAGAAAAAATTATGCAAAAATAAACTAACCTAGACTAATTCAATACTAGCAAAATAATAACCTCACTTGCAATCTTAAAACGAACACTGTTCTCAGTGTTTATAAATAAAAAAAAAAAGAAAAAATAAGAAACTCCCCTTTTCAATGAAGAATTCAAGGAAAATCTCTAGTTATCCACTTTAACCTCATCTTATTTGCCAAAGTTGGTGGGAGGCTGCAAAATAAAACAAATAACAACAACAACAATTAACGTAAAAGCAAAGAACATAAGATTTGAAAACTTGGGTTACCTATTAAGAAGTATTTGATTTATATTTATCAACTTGACTATCTTTAATGTTATTTGATAGGCTAAACTGCTATAGGACCTTCTGTGACCAAACTTGCCTCCCCAAAGATTTTTAAAACATGACCCATTCAACTAAAACTTCCTTCACCATTTTATGTCAATTATCAACCATCCAATGCCCTTTTATAATCTTTTAAATGTTTAGGCATGGGCTTATGCTCCAATGAGGGTAGTTTTTTGAACGAGAGGCTATGAAGATGATGTTATAATAATTGAAAACTTTAATGGTTCGAATTAAGGAGTAAAACTAATAGAATGTGGTATAACATCGAAAAATTTGGACACCTAATAAAGTCAATGTTATCCTACTCAAAAGTAGAAATCAAAGATGCCTCAAATGGATAGGTGGAATAGCTCTCTATCAAAACTTCATTGGAAGCACTCTCCACAACATTAATTGCTTAATACTCATCATATTCTTTAAGAAAAGATGTTGGTGGATTAGACTATGTCTTCTCTTTTTGAACCTCTTTATCATGTTTATCAACAATAATTTATTTTTTAGTGATTGACAATTCTAACTCCTCGTTATTCT
Organism: Adansonia grandidieri; assembly: GCA_038382065.1. Classification (NCBI taxonomy): domain Eukaryota; kingdom Viridiplantae; phylum Streptophyta; class Magnoliopsida; order Malvales; family Malvaceae; genus Adansonia; species Adansonia grandidieri. The sequence continues at coordinate 2,478 of JBBYHK010426365.1, forward strand.
TTTTTTATCTTTTACTATTCTTAAGATTTGCTTTAATGTCACATGTTAAAGTTTACTAAAGACAATTGTAGATGGCATCAACAAGCTGCCCATTTGTGTCCTAAGATTCGTAAAAGATATTGCTTAATCTTGAATGATAGTATCTAAATTCCTTAAGAATGGTACTTTATCTCCCTTAAGGATGCTACTTGATCTTGATGGAGAGCATTTAAATTTGCCATATATTGCATAAATATCTCTTCCAATAATGGCTTCTTCTCTTGACTAAAAACTTAGGCTTGTGGTAGAAAACCATAATAAAAAGTTGGTTAGAAAACCATAATAAAAAGTTGGTAGAAAACCATAATAAAAAGGCCATTGAATGTTGCACTAAGAAATTTTTGAGTGATCACTCTAATCTGGGTTGTAGTTGTTAGAATAAAATTATCCTGCTACATATTATAGTTTCCAACATATTGTATAGGTTTAACATAAACTGGCAATTATCATTGGTATGTCCTCCCCCCACATAATTCGCAAGTCATGAACTAGTTTTGGATAGCATAAGCTCTTTCTAATTTATCAAGCTTCTTGGAAATAACAGCCAATTGTGCAGAAATGGAATAGATTATATTCCTTTGTTCAATTTCTTTAGATGACCATTAATAATTATAAAATGTCATCTCTTCAAATTACCTAAAAAAATAAAAATAAAACAAAATAAACTAAAATAAAATAAATAAGAAAAAGAAAGTTTAAATTAAAACTAAGATTGCTTGGTATTAGTATTAACAAAAATAGGAAAACTATTTCCTAGCAATGGCGTTAAACACTTGTTGTTGTATTTAACCACTCAATTCGTAACAAGTGAAATAGTTATAAAGTAGAGTGTTGATCCCACAAGGACTTAGTAGCAAATTTGCTAAATATTAAAATTAAAACAACTTAATCTTAGTCAAACAAATAATTATAAATTATAAATTAAAACTAAATACAGTAATAATAATAATAATAATAATAATAGAGCAAATAATAAATAATAAAAGCCTAGGATTATAATTTCCTTAAACATTTCATTTGAATAAAACCTTACTCTCTTAACTTGACTAATGATAATGAATTGTTAACATAGAGTTCTAATTTATTTATAAGTATCTTTCGATAGTCTTATAAAAATATCTCTCTTAACCAATTTACTATATTCCTATCAAATTAAAATTAAAGAGAAACTCATTAATCTTAGACTCTAATTTGGTTTTATATGACATGCTCGTATATTCCTATCTAATATGCAGATCAATTCATTATAATAAATGAATATGGAATATATGTCATTCAATTTAGGTCTAAACACAAAATTCACTTTTCCAAGTTCATTAGGATTATCAAATCAATCTAATTAGTGATCAAGCAATTATAAGCATTAAGAACAAGATTGAATAAACAATTCAAATGTCATTAATTCAAGAAAAAAAATAAAAGTAATCTAAACTAGAGGTTGAATTCCATTACAACTTTAGAAAAATAAATCTAGCTCATAATATATATATAATATAAAATCAAGAAGTTTCACCATCCTAAATAATACAAGAAAAATTAAAAAAGTAAAGGGAAAAGGAAAAATTAAGAGTTGACAGGTCTTCAGTCTTTAAGTTTCTCCAAAATTTCTCTAGTTTTTGGAATATTATGATGGTTTCTCCTCTTTAGGAACTAAGTTAAAAATAAAAGCCTATAGTCTACTCAAAAAATCTCTACCTAAAAAGTTCTACGTAAAGCCAAAACCTTAGATGAGAGAAGTTTGATCTGTAAGTAACTCAATCAATTTATTTTTAAAAGTTGCCAAGCTAAGTCAAGTTTGCTACTTTATTAAGTCATTCCACTTTGGAAACTCCTTTAGATTTTAAACTACAAAAATATAAAAAATATTAAATAACTATGAATTAAATATATAAAATTAATATAAAATAAACAAAAAATTAATTAAATCTAATTAAAACCTCTTAGACTTGGCATGTTAATAGATATAATAAGACCAAATAACTTTATCTTATGGGGTTATCACATCCCCAAAGTTAAGATTTTGCTAGTACTTGAGCAAAACAAAACAAAATAAAGAAACGACAACCAAACAAACAGAATGAAATAAATGAAATACCAATTGAGATGAATCTACCTAAATGATGATAGTCTTAATTTTCCTTTAAAGTCATCTTAAAGTCCCAACTCAAGGTGGATGTTAACATAATCTAAATTCTTACTTTGATTCAATCATAAACCTTATGCTTTGAATGGATTTCTAGTGTGTGTATATGATCTCTTTACAAATCATTGCATGCAATCTAAATAATTTTATGCCAATGCAAACTATAAATTAATACTAGATTCTCATGTGTTTACTTTTCATCTCTCTTTCTGTCCTCTGATATAGAGTAACACCTTATGAAAGATCATGTAAGACTTTATTAAACTTGTAACGTAAAGCTTGGGTAAAAGTAGGATAAAGGATATATTTTAGTTTAATTCACTCATGGCACTTTTCATTGCTCTAAATTTTTTTTCAATAGCTATTCACAACACTTCTAAGGCAATTACCCTTTTTCGTGACATTTTTTTTATGACATTTTATTTATTTACACAACTTTTTTTTGAATGTCACCAATACAATCCAATTCAAATATGGCTCATAAATACTTGTTGGAATAGTTTCATGCATATGCCTACTAGTGAAGGTTAATCATAGTTTTTCTCATTTGGCTAGGCTACATAGTATATGGTAATAACAAAAGGAATATATATCAATTAGGCTTAAATGGGGTAGACTAAATATATATATATATATATATATTGGTAGGCTTAAAAATGTTCAAACGATCCAAATATGGTCTAAATCATTTCTTCAACTTAGTGTCATCTAGGATTTTGCCTCAAGATAGAATCAAACAAATTCTAGGTTACTAAACATAATTGCAATTTACATAAACATAAACCGTGTTCAAATAAGCAATATAACTCAAAAGAAAAGATTAGGTGCTCAAAATTTTGGAAATAACATCTTAATAATGAGATAAACAAATGAATTTAGCATAAATTCAAATCATGCTTATGTTTTCTTAAGAATCAAGATAAATCAATAACTAAGTTTTCATTATTAGATAAGGAAATCATCATAATGAGCACAAACATCTCAAATATACTAAACCCTTAGCAAATAAATTTATGCTAAAGAAAAAGATAAAAAGAAAAATATGCAAAAATAAACTAACCTAGACTAATTCAATACTAGCAAAATAAAAACCTCACCCGTAATCTTAAAACAAATACTGTTCTCAGTGTTTATAAATAAAAAGAGAAAGAATAAGAAACTCCCCTTTTCAAAGAAAAATTCTAGGAAAATCTCTAGTTATCCACTTTAACGTTATCCTATTTGCTAAAGTTGATGGGAGGCTACAAAATAAAACAAATAACAACAACAATAACAATAACAACAATAATTAATATAAAAGCAAAGAAAATGAGATTTGAAAACTTAGGTTACCTTTTGAGAAGTGCTTGATTTATATTTATCGACTTGAATATCTTCAATGTTATTTGGTAGGCTGCTGTAGGACATTCTATGGCTAAACTTGCCTCCCCAAAGATTTTTGAAACATGACCCATTCAACTTGAACTTCCTTCACCATTTTATGTCAATTATGAACCATCCCAATGCCCTTTTATAGTCTCTTAAATGTTTAGGCATAGGATTATGCTTCAATGAGGGTAGTTTTTTGAATAAGAGGCTATGAAGATGATGTTATAATAATTGAAAACTTCAATGGTTCGAATTGAGGAGTAGAACTAATAAAATGTGGTATAACATCCAAAAATTTTGAGCACCTAATAAAGTCAATGTTATCCCACTCAAAAATAGAAATCAAAGATGCCTTAAATGGTTAGGTGGAATAGCTCTCTGTCAAAACTTTATTAGATGCACTCTCCACTATATTAACTGCTCAATACTCATCGTATTCTTTAAGAAATGATGTTGGTGGATTGACCTGTGTCTTTTGTTCTTGAACCTCTTTATCATGTTTATCAACCATAATTTATTTTTTAGTGATTGACAATTCCAACTCCTCGCTATTCTTTTCTATCTTTTAACTGTTCATAAGATTTGCTTTAATGTCACATGGTAAAGTTTACTAAGGACAATTGTAGATGGCATCATCAAGCTGGCCCATTTGTGTCCTAAGATTCCTAAAAGATATTGTTTGATCTTGAAGGATAACATCTAAATTCCTTAAGAATGATACTTGATCTCCTTTAAAGATACTTCTTGATCTTGATGGAAAGCATTTAAATTTGCCATATATTGCTTAAATATATCTTTCGATAATGGCTTTTTTTCTAGAATAAAAACTTAGGCTTGTGGTAGAAAACCATAATAAAAAGTTGGTTTAGCTAAATATGAAGGCCATTGAATGTTGCACTAAGAAAATTTTGAGTGATTGCTCTAATTTGGATTGTAGTTGTTGGAATAAAATTATCCTACTACATATTATAGTTTCCAACATATTGTACAGATTTAACATAAACTGGACAATGATCATTTGTATGTCCTCCCCCCACATATTTCGCAAGTTATGAATTGGTTTTGGATAACACATGTTCTTTCCAATTTATCAAGCTTGTTGAAAATAACAGCCAATTGTGCAAATATGGAATTAATTGTGTTCCTTCGTTCAATTTCTTCCGATGACATTAATAATTATAAAATATCATCTATTCATATTATCTAAAAAATATAAATTAAAATAAAATAAATAAGAAAAAGCAAGTTTGAATTAAAACTAAGATTGCTTGGTATTAATATTAACAAAAATAGTAAAACTATTTCCCAGCAACGGTGTTAAGCACTTGCTATTGTATTTAACCATGCAAGTGCACATATCGCAGTAACTAATATAGTTATAAAGTAGAATGTCGATCCCATAAGGAATTAGTACCAAATTTGTTAAATATTAAAATTAAAACAACTTAATCTTATTCAAACAAATAATTATAAATTATAAATATAAATTAAAACTAAATATAATAATAGTAATAATAATAATAATAATAATAATAATAATAATAATAAAGAAACAAATAATAAATAATAAAAGCCCAGGATTATAATTTTATTGAACATTTTATTTGAATAAAACCTTACTCTCTTGACTAATAATAATAAATTGTTGACATAGTGTTCTAATTTAGTTATAAGTATCTTTTGATGGTCTTAAAAAAATATCTCTTTTAACCAATTTACTACGTTCCTATCAAATTAAATTAAAGAGAAACTCATTAATCTTAGACTCTAATTTGGTTATATATGACATGCTCGTATATTCCTATCTAATATGCAAATCAATTCATTATAATAAATGAATATGAAACATATATCATTCAATACAGGTTTAAACACAAAATTTACTTTTCCAAGTTCATTAGGATTATCAAATCAATCTAATTGTGATCAAGCAATGAGAAGCATTAAGAATAAGATTGAATAAACAATTCAAATATCATTAATTCAAGAAAAAAATAAAAGTAATCTAAACTCAATGTTAAATTCCATTACAACCTTAGAAAAATAAATCTAACTCATCATATATATATATAAAATATAAAACCAAGGAGTTTCACCATACTAAATTATACAAGAAAGATAAAAGTGTAAAGGAAAAAAGAAAACTAAGAGTTGTTAGGTCTTCAATCTTCAAGCTTCTCCAAAATCTCTTTAACTCCTTGAATATTATGGTGGCTCTTCTCCTCTTACAAACCTAGGTTAAAAATAAAAACTTAAAGTCTACTCCCAAAATTGCTAATCTAAAAAGTCCTATATATAGCCAAAACCCTGAACAAGAGAAACTTGGTTTGGAAATAGCTCCATCAATTTATTTTTGGAAGCTGCCAAACTGAATCCACTTTGCTTCTTGATTAAGTTATTACACTTTGAAAACTTCTCTGGGTTTTGATCTACCAAAAATATAAAAATATTAAATAATTACATAATTTAAATATAAATTAAGTATATAAAATAAATATAAAATAAATAAAAAATTAATCAAATATAATGAAAACTTCTCATACTTAACTACTTTAATAAATATAATAAGACAAAAATAACTCTTTTTGATAGAGTTATCAGTAAGAATAGAATGAAAGGACGGCCTTTCAACGCAAATTAATACAATTGAGCCAAGGATCTCTATCATATGCTAGCTTAAGTTATAGGTAAGTAAAACTCTCAATTACTACGCCTTAAAAAGGGAGCTTTTAAAAAAAAATGAATGATAAATAACCATAGATTCTAAATGAAGGGTAAAAGTCTATTAGGAGTCTCTCTACTATTAAATTTAGTATTAAATAAAGATAATATTTTAGTCTCTGTACTATTAAATTTAGTATTTTAATCTTATATTTTTGAAATTATATTAAATAAGAAGAAATGATTAACGGTGTTAAAAAAACTGTTTGAATGTCAATAAAATATTGTGAAATTTTAAATTTTATATAAAAAATACCCAAATTGACCCTAAATCCAAATCTATTTTTGTATAAAATTTAAAATTTTACGTCACATAATACATCAGTATTTGATTGATATTTAAATAAACTTATTTAATACTGTTAACTGTTTTTACTTATTTGCTTTAATTTCAAAAGTACATGGACTAAAATATTGAATTTAAAAATATATAGACTAAAATGCTTCATTTACTATAATATAAGGACTTGTAATGGACCTTTACTTTACTTATAATGTAAATATTATTTCATACAGCATCATTACTAAATGTGATTAGACAATCAAAAGCTAAGTTTATAAAAAATATTGTTAACCTAAACATGAATCAGTAGTGTATAAAATAATTCCAAAATCAAAATTGACCAAAGAATGAAGGGTTGAAACACATGAAAATTGAAAGATAAAAAAATGAAAAAGAAAAGAAAAAGGCGGCAAATGCAATTAGGCTTCTCTTGATTGCAGGTGTGTTTGAAGCTCAAAACCATTTTATACAAGAACCCTAAAACCTCTTTGATTCATTTCCCTTTGGATCATGAGCCTAATTTACAAGTGTAGTTGTTCTTAAACCACCCAGAGCAAGGTAATCCGGTCTAATGGGCTGGCCTTGAAGCCCAAACAAAACTCTGGGTTCTTGCCTAAGCCTTTTAATCTGGATAAAAAAGGATATCGCAGAATATGACTACTGGCCCCTACTTCGGCGTATGGAACGAGGCTAATTCTTCATAACATAGAACAACAATACACATCCCAAGTTAACGTTTCTTGTTTAATCTAAAGTGAACGAGGCTAATTCTTCATAACATAGAAGACCACAAATCCCAAGTTAACGTTTCTGGTTTAATGGCCTGAACCTGAATTCTCAATAACGCTCCAAATTCCAAAATAAACACGCAAAAGTTAATTGACTGGACACCAAACAAACGTACCTGAGAAGTCAAACCCACAAAGCGGTGATTCCAAACCAAAATAAAATTCAATTTGAATAGCCAGATGAATCTTTCACATTTAATTTTGAAAGATCAATTAAAAAAATTAAATACGACAAGAATTAATTTATTAATTTATATTATATAAATTTTAAGATATTTATTTTATCATGTATTTAATATTTTATTCATATTATATTTATGTAATCGTATTTAAAATTATTATATTTATTTTTAATCTTTTAAGATTATTATGCATAAAATTAAATTATAAGTGAAAACAATAATTTAATATATAAATACATAAAATTATATATGTATTAAGGGTGCTTCAAAATTTATGGGGAGCAGCTCCCATCGGGGACCGCCCATGTGAATACTGATTTAGTTAAACTTGTGCTAAAAACAAATTAGCTATAGGATTGACATGGGAACACGGAAATTGAATAGTTCTAATCGTAGTGCACCGACTAAATGATCGGAGATTCCGTTTGGCTCAACAGATTCGACTCAATTTGAGTTTAGATTTATATTTATTTGATCTAATTGATAAATTATCAATGTTATTAAATAATATATTATTTTTTATTTAAATTTAATTATAAAATATATAAATATTAATTAAAAATATTTTTTAATATTTTATTATTTTAAACAATAAATTTAGGTTGTTTAACCAAATAAATATGAGCTTACACTTAAATTACAATTTTTTTTTATCATGACTCAATCTATAAGTGAATTTATAGTACGCAGTTTAAATAAAAAACTACTGAGAAAAAAAGTAGGTAAAATTAAAAAAAGGAGCACAAAATCTAATCCGGATTCACTGTAGAACACTGATTAGACGCAATGAAAAAATGAGAGCGATGGACACTAAACTCCAATATAGATGAACCCAAAATTACAGCATAATACTGGCAACGCAACATCGCACGAGTGTTATCAATCGTTTATGTTCAAAGTTAAAGTAACTTTATCCTTCATTTCAGCCAACAATTCAAAAATAATCCATCGGAAGCAAATCTGATATCATTTCAAGCAAAAAAACAAATCCAATGTTTGAATTTCCATAAGCAAAGAAACAATAAATTCTATTTCTCCCGAAAGTTGGAGTACTATTAGACAATCGCAACATTATAAAACAAACACCAAGTTAATTGGAGAAAGCGACGAAGCTCACAAGGTTCTAGTAATAGGTCTTCATCTCTTGCAAAGTGGCACCCGGACTGACATTCAAAATGGAAAAATAATCAAAGCCAGAACTGGCGGCCCTGATTAGCCACTGTAATGACATTTCTGCTTGATGATACCAACACCATAATTACGGGCTCGAGTTTTCCGGAAGAATCGGAGATTTTGAGGTTGGGAATAAGCAGTGAAGGAGATGTTAATAGTTTAAAATGTTGGTAGACGATCATTCTTATATTTTTAAAAAATTCAAGTTCATGATTAGTTGCATTATGAAGACACGACTCTTGAATTATAAAGGTATTTGGTAAAGACATAACTTTTACATATAAAATTATTGTAAAATAATACAACTTTTATAAAAGAGTATATATCTATTTGTTATTTATACAAAGGATTTTTCTATTTAATCATTTTTACTATTCTGATTGGAGGTTGAAAACTTTGTTGTATCTTAGAGGTATATTAAAGCCTTAATGAAAGTGTTCTACATGCTTCAAAACTATTTTACTTTAATAATATTATTTTTTTCTTACTTCTTTCCCTAATTTTCTAACAATCTTATGTAAGTGAAATTTTTACTTCAAGACGCAAGAAAAGAAAATAGCAACTGCTGCATGCTATTAGTTATGACTCATGAAAAGGAATAGATGACTGATGATTTTTATATCTTTCTTCTTATATCTCACATTCTGATAAGCCCAGGTAAGAAAAACTAATCATGTTGATTCGTAGAAACCTTTTAAAAAAATATTATTTAGGGGGTAAACATTACACCCATTAATGGTCATTTCATCTTTGATATAAATTTGGGACTAATTAATGAGAAATATTCTAATAATATTTTCTAAATAACAATTATGCTTATTATTGTTGTGAGTGAAAGTTCTACTCTAAGACATAATAAAAAGATTATCCAAATATGCATATTTTTGTTTTGCTCATGTTGCATGAATTAAATTTCATGTTTATGTTTTCATATTAAATTTGAAGCATATGAAGATTGCTTGATGCTTCATTGACTTTTAATATAATGGTGCCATGATTATTCATTTAAAAATGGCATATCTATTTTTTTTCAAAATGTTTATTGCTTAACAATATTTTAACATAGACCTTGTATCTAGCATTGGTGATCATATATGCATGCAATCGTCACAAAGTGATGTTTCATGGATTAAATATTATTGGATGATAAACCATTAATGTTTTATTATATTTATGGAAATAAAAGGTGGATCATTGTGGTTGAATTAATATAATCATAAGTTCGAATAAGTTATATATTTTAAATAATAAAATTTTCCAGTCCATGGGATTAAATAGAATTATGGATGTATAATTTTTAAATTTGGTGACATGGACTAATATTGTTTTATTAAAAAAAATGTTGGAATGTTCTACAAAATTTATATTGGTTAGTGATTTTCACTAGAAATTGAACAAAGCAAATTTTCTAGTCAAGAAAGAATAGTGGGAAAGTTTATGCTTTCATAATGAAATCGCTATTATATAGAAGTTAAATCTTTTTATGAAAGTGTTACTACGTAATAGTAGTCGTTAATTTGGCCACAAGAATTTGGAGATCACAATTTGTTTGTATTCAACCTTGTTTGGTTTGATTTACTTTGGTTTATTTAGTTTGTGTGGTAATGCATATGATTAACTAGTGATATAGTTTAAACAAGGTAATAAATATGTTTAGCTTATAAATATAATAAAATGGATTTATATTTATGATATATGGCATTTGTAAGTGATCTCCAAATGAGACGTTATGAAGTCATGATAAGATTTCATGATAAAAAATTTTGTAAAGAAAGTATGGAGAAGCATGATATATGAAACTAATGAAGGGTGGCTTTTAATGCTTTCCATATTGATAATTATACTAAGTGGTCATACTTAAGGGATACATGAAAATACTCATTAAAAGTTAAGATATTTGGAAAATCACAACTCAATGATGAAAAGATTAAGATAGCAAAATGAATGTTATTTGACCTGTTTAGGTGGAAGATAAGTGGTCATTGGTAATAAAATGACTGATAGTTCTATGAAGGGTATGTATATATTTTGATATAGTAATAGTCACTTGATAAGTCCGATAATGATCTGGTAATAATGACTATATATATATGGAACACCTTTTTGTATATATGGTTTGTTGAAAAAAGTCATGTTATTTAAGTATATATACACAATAAGTTTGGAGTCATGCACTGACTATAATAAGAAGTTATGAAAAAAATAGCAATGATATTATCTTGTTTCATCAAGTAATTTGAAGCCACATTATAATAAATGACCTAGTTGAAAAAGGCAATATAAAGTATGGTTTACACATTTAGTGATAATAAAATTAAGAAATATCAAGTGTACAAATGCATAGCTATCATAAGAGATAGATAAAGTGATCATTATAAATATTATAAGACAAAGAATCGGCATTTGGACATAGGATATCCTTGGTAGTTGAAATACTATTAAAAAATATTCTTTAATAAAAAGAATGGATATCTTAAATATGGTACGGGTGCTGATTTCTTATAAACTATTAATTAATAAAGAATTATGGAAATAGAATAGTTGAAATGTATATTTTTTTAAATGAATATAAGAGTTGTGGCCACAACCAATGCCGACTATTTTCTATAAATGTTAGAAAGAGGTAACAATGTCTAAAAGCATATACTAATATGTAAATGGAGCGTTTTAACATATTAGCCAATAATTCGATTATATTAGAGTTTCAATCTCTAGTTTGAGATATTATCATGAAAGAAAAAAATTCCTATAAATTGATTGGTAGTACTACAAGTAGAATGAGTTTAAACCCTATTATTAGACACCAATAATGGGAATCTAACTTTTAATGGGAATCTAACTTTTAATTAGTAACCTCTAACTTTAAAGTTCAATAGGTTAGAACAAGTTATTGTTATGTGTCTATGATGCACTAGTAAAACTCATTCGAAAAAGTTGATTAAAGAATAGTGCGGTCCATTGCATATAAAGGATAAGTATAAATGCTCTTAATAAAGTTCATTATTTATTGTTTGAATGTCTAAAGCAATGGGGACATTAAGAAACTCTACCTATATAAACATAAGAAGTGGTGCCACTTCAACAAGAAGAATTAGGGATTCTCTTGTAAATGTTTATTATGAACAAGATAAGCACATGGCCATAATAGTGCTGAAAGTGAACGCCCTTTGACAGAAATATAAATAACTATTATGTGTAGTGTATCTTCAATTCAATTACTAGAAGTTATGGTTCAATCTGTGGACACAAACAACTTCCTTAGAATTCTAAGATATATTTGCTAATTGATAGTTCAAATCAAGAGATACCTTGTTGTATGCATAATATTTGTTTGTGTGAAAGACTAAATATTAAATTACCAATATTCTAAACTAGTGGGAGATTGTTAATAGTTTAAAATATTGGTAAATAATCATTCTTATATTTTTAGAGAAGTCAAGTTCATGATTAGTTGCATTATGAAGACACAACTCTTGAATTGTAAAGGTGTTTGGTAAAGACATAACTTTTACATGTAAAGTTATTATAAAACAATACAACTTTTATAAAAGAGTATCTCATTAAAAGATACATCTATTTGTTATCTATATAAGGGACTTTCTATTTAGTCATTTTCACTATTTTGATTAGAGGTTGAGGGCTTTGTTATATTTTTTAGGCATATTAAAGCCTTAAGGAAAATATTCTACACACCTCAAAGCCATTCTACTTTAATAATATTATTTTCTTTTCTTACTTCTTTCCCTAATTTTCTAACAGGGAAAGTGGGTTAAAATTATAACATGAGGATATACTTGCGGGCAATTGCGGTGTACTTTTTTTAAAAAATAAAAAAAAGTTCATTTTCATCTCTATGTTTTGATATACGGATACAAAATCTCTATGCTGCCACTTATATCTCCTATGGTTTTATTCCATTTGTTATAGGCTAACTTTGTTATTTGATATAAAATTACTATTCTACTTTTTATTTTCTTTTTATTTTCCTTTTCTTTTCTCTCTTTAATTTTAAATTTCGAACCTTGGCAGTAATAGACTTTCTCTCCACCTCTAATGCCCAATAATGAAAAAAACTTAAACCCCTTCCTATTTACTTGCCGAGATTTCTGCCCAAAGCCTCTCTTCTTTAACCCTTTCTCTTCTCTAACCCAAAAGCCCTAATTTTTAGTTTGATCTAAGTAATTGGCAAGCAAGCTTTCTAGTTTTTTTTCTTGTATTTTCTTTGAAATTTCATGTTTTAAATTGAAATTTTTGAAAATTTTGACCATGTAGATAATGGATTGAAGGTCAAGTTAAAACGAGTTTTAAAAGATAAATAATTATAAAAGTTTTTGCTATTTTTTTCTTTTTTAAAAAAAGTCAAGAATTTTCATTCTTTTTGTGGGTTATTTTTTACTATTAAAAACTAATTTTACTTTAATTTCTTTTCTTGAACTTGGGAAATTTGAAATTTAGATAGTTGTTATTTTCTTTAATTTTCTAATGAAAAATAGGAATAAGTTTTTCTTGAAATACTTTTATCCTAATTTTTTTTCATCCATTTAAGTATTGAAGTTAAATGAGATTTAGAATTTTGGATGATGGGCTGTTTTTATTTTAAGTTAATTGAATTTTGTTTTGGTTAGTTATTAAAATTGATGAAGTTTTTATGTTTTTAGGTTTAAGGTTTTAAAACATGAAAAGAAGAAGAAAAAGGGGAACTGGAAGAAAATGAGGGTACTTTTGGTATTAAAATATTGGCTAAGCAAAAATCCAATAGCATTGCCTTTTTTTATTGTAACAACCAAAACACAAGGGCTTAAATGTCAAAAAAAAAGAATAGGGGGTTAATGTCACACGGGTCAAAGCACGAGTGAAAGTGGATTTTTTCATGAAAAAAATTTATGAAAACAAAATTATCCATCATTAAGAAAAGGTGCATTTTATTAACTTAGGACCTATATGAAAGGCAATTCTATCGGTATTTATTATGTTACATGCTGTATCTATAAAATCCATTTGTATAGATTATACCTTTATTGATGGATTTTTGTACTCATCTGTATAAATTATATCAACAGCAATGAATAAATAATCCATCAGTTAAGTGCAACCTATGCTAAAGTTAACAAAATTTGTCTGAAAAGCATATCGATATGATAAATATGTTCTGTCAGCATAGGTTTTCATCACTATCTGAAATTTTTTTTTTTGTAGTGCTAATCAACAATTATAATTGAAGTAAAGCTCTTTGCTTTAAAGCTTCTCAGTTTAACTATAACTCTAACCCATAAAGTGCATAGCCAAATGCTTTCACCATTTAGTTTAGGTGCATCTCTTCTTGTATATGGGGTTAGGACTAATGCAATCAAAGAAGAGTAACAGTAGATAAAAGGATGAAATGAAAAAGGCTGTAGGCAAGGCACTTTTAAAAAGCTTTCTTTGGATAATAGTTTCCCTATATGGTATCGATGGTTTCTTTAGACCGTTATCCTTAAGATACAGTGCCTATTCGAAGAAGAATGTGATTGCATTTTAAGTTCTTTTTGAGCAGACACCAACCATGAACCAGAAAGAGACTAAAAAAAGAGAAATGATTTGAAAAGAAATTGATGTAAAAATGTTAGAAAAAGTGTATAAAATGAATGTTAAATGAAGTGTATATAACCCCCAATAGGTGTTAGAAATACCCTTTCATGACTAAACATATTTTTGGCAAAGACTCACAACTTTTGGAATAAAAGAGTATGCATAATGAACAAATTATTTAAATTTCTAAATGAGGAATTTGAATCTTTGGCTATGGTATTCTAATCTTTTATGCCAAAATTATACAGAATACAAAGTCTTATAAGGCATTTGAATCTTTTCTTCAAGCATTCTGATCTCTTAGGGAAAATTATACAGAATACAATTTTAACATACTATGCAAATCTTTTGTAAAGTAATTCGAATCCTTTGGCTTATCTTAATTCCTAAAGGCATATAAATTACTTCTTAACTTCATTTTCCAAAACAAATGAAAACTATATGCATTTAAACGTTTGTTAATCAACTAAGACACTTTATCAAAAAAATTCTTGTTGGTAATACATATAACAATCCCTCACTTATTATCAAAAAGATTTTCATGTTATGCAATGCAACCTAAGAAAAATGCAAATAGGTTCATATGTAAAGTGTATGTCTAAAGGTGGCCAACGCTTGAACCTTTGTATTAAATATGAGACATTAAGAAACATATTCACACTTTACACTAGTCTGTGCATTTTTCAATGGGTTGCATAATTTAATATGCTTTGATCCTATTATAGCAAGTACTTTAGGATAAAACAAAAATCCATAAGAAGTAGCCTTTCATTTATTTGCTTGCCTAGGTAGACCTTGTCAAGAGAGTTCACAATCTCTTTGTTTTTTTTCATATTATTATACTCAATGAGCTACAAGTCTATTAAGGACTTTATGTCAACCTCTTAGCTATGAATAACAATGTATATAGACATGAGACTATAGAGACTCCATTTTGCTCGAACCATTATCCAAGGCATCAAAGATTACTATTTCAGGCATCATTGAGGTCATTTGGACGAGCACAGATCAATCATTCCAAGCCATGGTAAGGTATTTAGAGAGCATTTTTTTTTCATGTAATATTGATATAAGGTCTTGGTATATCAATACAAGGCCTTTACATCATCGAAAATTCAAATTTTATAGATTGTATCAATATAAAATGTCAGCCTATCAATACATTGCTTCTTGTTTTGATACATTGGCTTGTTGTATCAATATAAAGCTTCATAGTAGCTAATCTTCAATTTTGGCCAGAATGTATCAATAAATAAGTGGTTGTATCGATACAAGCCTTAATGTATGTATCGATACAAGCCTCAATGTATTGATACATCTGGGCAAAATTTGTTTTATGTATCGATGCACATAGGGAAATGGCCCAGTTCATGACATTTCCATCTCTTTCCACCAGTACATCAAAACTCGAATTGGGCCACCTTTTTGGTAGAAAAAATCACCTAAATTCATAGCAGGCCTCAGCATTGGACTTATGATCGGATCAATTAAATTTTTTAGGCCTAAAATAGCTATGACAAAGGACATTTTCATGACTTAATGCAATTGTTAAAGGGCATTTTAGTACCCTCTCATGGCTGATTTGCATAAAGTGCCAATGAAAATAAACGATAGCTGAGCATAGTACCTTATCCATATTTGAGGCATATACACTAAATACATAAAATATTCACATGGCTATATAGGCTAATTTTGGCTCAGCTAATAACAAAAATTTACATACACATTGTCTTCTCACATTCTCTTTACAATACTAGCTGCCAAAAAAGCCTTAAAATAATCCAACTTTCGTAGCTCTCCATACCACCCTTAAAAAACACCTCTATAACACCATTTTAAGCCATTTTGCTTGTTTTTCTTCTTGCTAACTCGTAGCAAAAAAAGAAAAAGATTCAAAGGTAACATCTTTGCTTAAAAAAAGCTTATCTTTTTAGAGTAAAAACTACTGGAACTCTTGTTAGTATATTTTCTCAACTTGTTTCTTTATTTTGTTACTATGTTGATATTTTACAACATGCTAATGACCTTTCATGCAACTATGACTTCTTGTAAGCTTTATGCATTTTCTTTGATGTTTTTTCCCTGAGCTTATGACTTTAGCATGCATTCATGTTTGAAAATCATATTTTTATATTGTCATCAAATTTCCAACCCTAGTTTATGTCATGAAAACACCTTTCTTTATGCCTATATCATATTCCATGCTTTCATGGAAATATTGAAACATGTTTATGCATTGTTCTTGCCTAAAAATCATGCTTTTATGCTGTCATGAAACTCCTAGCACATGTTTATGTCATGAAAACCCTTTTTCTAGGTTCATACCATGTCTTATGTTTCCATAAACATATTCTAGCATGTTCATGCATCCTCCATATTTTTCTTGCATTTTTAACATGTTTCTTTAATAAAAATGATGTCTAGTTGAATTCCTAACATGTTCTTATCTGTTAACCTTGATTTTGATATAACAAACAAATTAAGTTAAATTAATACTAACCTAGTATCTGTGTTTAAATTGAAAAGCATCTTGAAAAATACTAAGTTTGTAATTTGTCAAAAATTATATGTTACAAAAAGTATATTTATACTTAGAATAATTTTTGAAATTTGTTTTTCACAAACGTTTTTGAAGGTTAGTATTGATACAAAGAAAAAATTGCATCGATACTATGCTTAAAAACCCTCAAATGTATCGATGTAGCCCGCTTAGTATCGATACTCACCCTATGTGTATCGATATAAGGCTTGGTAATAGCCTAGGTTTGGATGAAACCCTCAAATGCATTGATACAAGTAGGTATGTATCGATATAGGTTGCTTAGTATCAATACTCACCCTATGTATATCGATACAAGGTTTGGTAGTAGCCAAAGATTGGCTGAAACCCTTAATGTATCGATACAATGGTATCCGTATCGATATAGCTAGCTTAGTATCGATACTCAAATTCTTATATCGATACAACAAGCTATAATGGGCACTTTTTTGATTTTTGTATCGATATTATTAGTATTATATCGATACTATAGCGCAAGATTGAATGAAAACAAGCATTTATAAAGGCTACAATGACTCTCCAATGACCACATTAAATGCTCAATGTCTATGAATCAATTTTCTGCTATAGATAGAGGTTCCAAACAGCTGAAAAAGTAGAGATATAGATTTCATTGAATCATTGAACAAGAAAAGCTCAAAATCATCAAATTCTTTATTTCCACTTGTATTAAATTCATACTCTTCAAGTCTATTTGTATCTCATTCATCTTGTACTTAAATTCTAGCAAACATCTACCTACTAGAGGTTTAATTTGTTTGCAAAATACTTCTTTCATATCATAAAAGGGGTTATGTGAAAGTAAGTGAAAATATTTGAGAGTTTGAGTTATAATTCTCAAAGTAATTGAAAGGTTCTATCTAAGCCTTAAAAGATAGTTGTGTAAGGTTATACCTTAGCCTTAAAGGTAACAATTTCCTTAGTGAATTGTGGGAGTCACCTTGGTAAGAAAGTACCAAGAAGAGAGGACGTAGGTGCTGAATTAAAGGACCAAACCTCTATACATCGGTTGTTGGTTTTTCCTTTCCTTATCTTATTTTTAATTTTCAATTAATTTCAAATTTATCAAGTTTTTATAGAACTAATTCACCCCCTCTTGGTTCAATCTCTCCTTTGCAGCTAACATTATCATTTGATACCATGTTTAAATGTTTTTCACGATTAAAAATGCTTGTTTGATGTCTTGCTCTTGTTAGTAAAAATTTGTTTTTTCAAAACCTCCTCAAGTTAGGTCCATATTAACTTTAATAAATAGGGACTAATATGGATTTAATGTTTTTAATCAATTTGTATCCTAATCTTGAAAAAAAGTTAAGCTCTTCATATTTGGATTCAAGGGTAAATGAGATGGGATATTTTGATTTTCAAAACAAAAATATCCTTTCTAAGTTTTTCTTAAGTTGCTTATGCCTTGGTCTTATGTCTAGTGTCTTTTGCTTGTGATGTGGTTATCGAGCTAATTTATAGTCCCAAACTACTCCTGGATTATGCGAATGACCTTATGATGCCACTGTTACTGACTTCTTTTTGTTACAGACATTTGAATGTCCATGGACCAAGTCTAGTTCGAAGAAACCGAAAAACCAAAAAGTCCCTTGTTTCATGCCGGCATCACAATAACCATCACATGAAAAATTATTTTTGAACCCCAATAATTTTTTTGTGAATTTTTGATATTTTCCCCAAAAGGTCATAGAATAACTTTCCAATAGTGTCTCATTTGCCCTAAGATCATTCCGAATGAAAGAGTTATGATTTTTGAACTAAGGCTATTTAGAACCCCTAATATCAACAAGTTTCATTTTGTTTAGGCCATTTCAACCTACCAGATAATTTTATGAATTTTTAAAATATTTTTCCTAAAAGGTTTGTGAATTTTCCTTTTTGGAAAGGTATTTTTTGTGATCTAATGATTCCGAATGAGTTGGGTATGATTTTTCAAAGTCTGCTACACCTTTCTCCCTGCACGTGTTGTCATTATCAAATCAGAGCCAACTTCAAAAATTCTTTCCTCCGGGAAAGTGATCTTTTGGGATTTTGGAACATTTTTACATTAACCCTAATTGGGTTATCTTCCTAATGCTACCTTATTCTCCCCCTAAAACCTTCAAACTAGTTCAAAATAAAATTACAAGATGCATTTGATGAATTAGCATTAGAATTTGAAGTTGTGAATTTGAAATACAAGAAAATGATTTCTAAACATAAGGAAGAAAATGAAACACTAACGATGACAAACGATGATCGTAAAAAAAAGGTAGATGAGTTACAAGTCAATCTTGATGATCTAACCAAGAAGAACACAAACTTGCATAACTTATTTACAAGGTTTTATATGGCACAACAAAAATTGAATAACATGCTAGAAACACAAAAGATATTTTTTGATAAAGATGGTTTGGGCTATAATAGAATCGAAAAAGAAACTCACTTCAAGAACTTCTTTATAACACAAAACAAATCATTTGATGCATCTAGCATATGTACAAATTGCCATAAACTTAGTCACATATTCCATTCCATACATGTTCTTTAAAAACTATCACTTATAGAGGCAAACTTATTAGGATAATATGGGTCCCCAAAGGTGTTGGCACATCTCAAGATGAAGCTATAAAATTAAAATGCATTCCAAAAGGCATAAAATTTTGAGCACTAATACTTAAGGACCTAAGAAAATTTGGATACCTAAAAAGAAAATATGATTTTGTGGTTGTAGGAAAAAGAGGATTACTTCAAGGCAAATTCAACAAAGGAAAATTCTTGGTACCTTGATAGTGGATGCTCAAGGCACATGACCGGTGATAAAAATCAATTCATGGAGCTAAAGCCTAAGAATGGAGGATGTGTTACTATTGATGATAACTCAAAAGGACAAATAAAGGTATTGGAACCATAGGTAACAATTCTTCATCCAACATTGAAAATGTTCTATTTGTCAAATGTCTCAAACATAATCTCCTTAGTATTAG
>JBBYHK010426476.1:0-22271 GCA_038382065.1 Adansonia grandidieri
GCATAGAATTTTTATTTTGTAAAAAATCAAAGCTTAATTTTTTTGGGTCATTCTCAATTAATTAACTAATTATTGTTACTTATTAAAATAAAATGTTTTAAGGAATTATTTTTTACTATATTTTATTTTCATATCATCCAAAATCAAAATTAAAGTCATAAAATTTGCTCAAACAAAAATAAAATGAAAAAAATAATATTAAATTAAATTACAATAATAAATTTTACCTTTTTATTATTATTTGAAAAAAAAGGACAAATGTTAAATAGATTCATTAGTTGTAAAGAAATTAAAAAAAATCATCGATCAAATCTCAAACAAGTATCCTATGCTTCTTTAACAAGTATCCTATGCTTCTTAACAAGTATCCTATGCTTTTGTGCAGTTAATGGCTACAGGCGACATCAACATTATGATAGACAATGACTCTGTGCATTTGTCGTCGGACGATTCTGCCTTTTCTGAGTCTCGCCCTTCATTTTGTGCTGCAGCAATGCGACTTTTCGAAAAGGTAATTGAAAAGCGCTGCTGTATAAGAACCACGAAGTAACTTTTATTTTGATCATGCATTGCGTTAATTAAATGAAGTAAGACATTAAGGAAATAAAGAGTTAGCAAGGTTAACATTAGCTAAATTGGGTGCTTCACTCAAAACCCAAATAATCTAATAGTTACAATGCCTATGGCCTCCTTCTACTACACAACCTTATGAAAATTAGACCCTATACAAAAGCCTAATCACACACAAAGAAGTTTTTAGGGCTGTGCATCACGTGTCACTTCTGTGCTTGAAATATATTATTTTTTAAATGTTAGCTTGACATTTTCAATTTAAAATAATACACAATAAAAAAAGAAGCTTTCTCTAATTTTTTTTTTTAAGATATGATATTTTTTCTTTCAAGTAGAAGTAGCAAATAAATTTGAATCTAAAAATTTGTTTAAGAAATTTGTCCAAATTTTAAATAACTTGAACCTAAAATTATTCAGACCTGAGATTAATCAAACCCAAAATTATTCAAACCTCAAAATAATTCAAGCCTATAGTGATTGGGACCTGAAATGATCAAAACCAAAGACTAATCTGATTATTAATTCGTAATAACATTACATTAATATTAAAAATAAGAATGAAAAAATTATAATTATTAATTTTTTATAAAAATAAAATTTTTAATTATCAATTTTTTTTTACTTTTATAATCAAGTGTTAAATTTTAATATATATATATATAATAATTTTATCATTATTGATCTTTATTATTTAATAATTACTATTCAAATAGTAACTTATCAAAATATTTAAATGTATCATACCTCTATTAATTTTTATTCATTATTTTAAAAAATTAGTTTTTTTGTTAAAATTTAAACTTTAGGACAAATAATTAAAGAATAACTAATAAGAGTATTTTATTTTACAATATCTTATCAGTTCTTAGACTTTAGTCTTGTGTTTATTCAAATACAACCATTAATTTGTCCATTTTCATTTAAATTATTATTGTGTATTAAATATTTATATGTATGCATAATAAAAAAATCATCATGATTTACATGCCGAATATTAAAACTTATTTAATCAATTGTAACCCAAAAGAGTATGAAAGTGAAATGAGTGAATTTGAAAGACTTCAAAATTGAAACGACCTAGATTCAAAAAATACAACTCGATATAATTCAAACTAAAAATAATTGAAATCTGTCCAACCCTACCTAATTACCACCTCTAGTCACAAAGAAGTTGTGTAACCAAAATGCATAATTAACCTCTTGTACAAAGATGCCAAATATCTCTTGACCTAATGTTAGAAAAGTCATAAAGTTCATACCCCACCTAGGTTCGATCTCAAACGTCTCTTTCCATCCCCTAATTTATCAAAAAATCTCTTGCCGAAAGATTATAACTTATTTTTATAATTAAAATATATTTAATAATTGGAGAGCTAGTGTGCTTAATTATTTGTTGAATAGAAAATTCCTAATTAAGAGAATCAAGTCAATTAATATTGAGGTTTAAAATTAAAAGTGTTATTAAATTAGGTATTCTTATATAAGCTTGTTTAGCCAAAAAAATAATATGATTTATTTTGAAGAAAAAATGTTCTTGTTAATTTATTTAACTTTTATACAATTATTTTAACAATTTGAAGTCTTGAAAATACATTTAAAATTTCTTTTCTAATTAAAATCAGTATTGCTAATTATCTTCTTTATTAACAAAATTCATTGCATTTGCCAACGAAGTGCAGACATATATAGTTTTAAAATTTACAAGGAATGTTTCTTATTTCAATAAGAAATAAATTTTGCCTTTGCATGCAAGTAGACCAAACAGCGCAAATTTCTTGCTATTTACTTATTAGTATGTCCTTTTTTTTTTTTTTTCTAATTAACAAAGTAATTATCTCACCCGCCTTTTTTAACAGCAGAGTGCAGGTGGCGCAAATAATTGCTCAATTCATAAAGTACCTCGTCGACTACGAACTGTAAATGAAAAAGCCTATGAGCCAAGTGTGATTTCAATTGGTCCGTATCACCATGGTGGGGAACACTTGGCGGCAATGGAAGCAATCAAAAGAAGTTGCTTTGCTAAGATTGTGGAGGAAACCAAACTTGATATAAAGGCATTTATAATGGCCATGAAACCCTTAGAAGAAGGAGCTCGCAAATGCTATCAAGAAATTCCTCCCTTCACCGATAATCATTTTGTAGAAATGATGGTCTATGATGGATGCTTTATCGTTCAGCTAATCCGGAGGAAATATCCAGAAGGAGATTTTTTCAAAATGGCACATATTCAAACTGAAATTCAGTATGATTTGTTACTGCTCGAAAACCAGCTTCCTTTCTTTGTGCTTTTCAAGTTGAATTCCATGATAGTGCCAAATGGTGGAGATCTTGATGGGTTTGCTCGTTCGGCTCTTTCTTTATTCAATAAAGAGGGGGATGGACCAGATATATGGCCATGGTTTAAAAGTGAAAACTGTCCTACCAAAAATGATATCAAGCATCTTCTAGACTTAGTACATAGTTGTTGCCGTCCTTCACAGAAACACCGGCATTTTACAGCAAAAGCAGCAGCAGAATCAAAAGAAAAAGCAGAAGCAAAAGCAAGATCAAAACAACCAAAACTCGAATGCTCATGGAAATTCATGTGCCCCGCAGCACAAGCAAGTCGAAAAAAAGCAAGTCGACCAAACTCAAAACGCTCATGGAAATTCATACGCAACGCAACAGAGCTGGAAGAGGCAGGAATCAGTTTCTCTTGTGAGCAAGATCATGACCAAGGGTCAGCGAGCTTGTTTGATATTGAATTCACAAAAGGTACCAAACAACTTAAGATTCCAACCTTACCCGTCGACGACAATACAGAACGTATCTTGCGTAATTTCATGGCCTACGAACAAGTCATCAAAAATGGGGAACCAACTTACGTTTGTGATTATGTGCAGTTCATGGATAACCTCATCAACACAAGCAAAGATGTGCAATTGCTCTGCAATAGTGGAATTATTGTTAATTGTTTAGGGGATGATGAAGCAGTTGCCAAAATGTTTAACAAACTTGGGGACTTCGTTTTGTGGTCAGAAGACGTCTACTATACCGACATATTTGGTAGAGTGAACCAGCATTGCCAGAGAAAATGGAACAAATATAAGGCAACACTGAAGAGAGAATATTTCAACTCTCCCTGGTCGCTCATTTAATTTCTTGCTGCGGTCATCTTGCTCCTACTTACCCTGCTGCAAACTATATTTTCAATTCTTTCTTATTTTTAGAGCAGGTCTCCGACGTAGAATGGAGACAGGTGGGGAAGTGAAGCTAAGTCTATCAAGTAGTAAAAACTAAAAGCTCAAGTCAATGAGTTATATATAAATAAGTACTTGAGGGCCCTTTTTATGGAGAATTATTTGTTTCAGTGTTTGTATTATGTTTTACGTTTCAATCGTGTGTAAGTGGCTCCCTCTGAAGAGGTAAATCAGAATGTCTACTGCAGGGAAAAAATATAACTAGTGTCAAATGTGTGGATGGAATTGAGATTTTGTTGGTGATCATAGAGGTTGTCGTTGGATTGTTGGTAATGGCAAAGTTATATTCTTTTGGCCGGATAGACGGTTGAATGATAGATAGACCTCTTCAGGCTTTGTTTCCAAGACTGTCTTCATTAGCTAGCTGTTAATAAAGATTGTTATGCATGTTGCCGAAGTGTTTTTAATACTTTTTGGGTTTGTATTTGATATACTTTCGGTGCATAGTTCTATGCACTGTGAGTGATTAATGTTATGATATTTCATCACTAAACAAATAAAAAATTTTTAAAATCTTTTAAAATAAATACAATAACTCTGTTTTTTAACAAGTAGCGATATGTGATTTATTGTCAATATATAGATTTATACACCGATAATGTCTCAAATATAAATTTTTTATTTTTAGAAGAGACAAGAGCTGTTTAAGTGGGAGAAGGATTCTCTGAGATTTCTGTTATCATTATAAGAAAAATAGTAAGCTAAAGAAAATCTGTTATAATGACAAACATTCATCAATTTGGAAACTTCCTGGTCTGCCTAAAGCTCAGAATTTCATATGGCTTGCTATTCTTAATTGCGACAAAATGGTTCAAATCCTATGTTGTTGTTGCAAGAAATGTGAAGAAGATGCTACATATCCTTATTCTCATGTTATGCGAATTCTCCTGGCCTGTTTGTGGGGATATCCTTAAATAGTGGGGGCTTGGAGTGGGTCGTGTCTCAGTCAATCCAAGATCTTGGATCAAGGTTTTGGAAAAGAGTGATCTATCATGTGAATCAGATTGGTGGACTTCCCCTTGTATATCTGCTTTCAACAAGGCTCAGAATAATAGTTGGGGTAAGCGTCCTAAGATTAATGTGATGAAGTTCAATGTGGACGGTTCCCCGAGGGTTGCCCAAGTTGACATATTCGTATATTTATATTTTTTTTACATTATTTTTTATATTATAGTATATTTTTAATTATTTTTGTGTAACATTTAAAATTATTAAGTCTACGAATAAGATATATGTTTATATCTGTAATCTGTAATATTAATGAAGCCCTTAGTCAAGATTGATATCATTAAGTCAAGTAACATTAATTCAATTAGAAAATAAGAAACCAAATATTTTATAAACTAAATAACATTATAAAGATATTAATGTCTTTTAATTATTTTATATAATATATTTAGAAAAAACTTTTAACTTTTTTAAAAAATATCACTATTTAAAAAAACTACCACTTTTTTTTTCAAAAAAAAAAAAATTCATTCTCTTAAATAACAGCTACTTATATATATATATATATATATGTATTATATCACATATGGTGTGCGACATAATGTAGTAAATTGCTACATCTTATAGGATGATTATATGTAAATAATATTAATCGTGCAATTACTTCAATGAAGTAATGCTTATTCTGTTAATGTCCTGGCATAGCAATGAAATGTATTATCTTTAATTTGTTACTGAGGGAAAACCAATTGAAAACAAATTTTGTTTCATTGGTAAACGAATTTGCATTATATATACATATATATAATGGCATATTCATTAAAAAAAATTTTAACTATCTCTAATTAATTTTATATTGTTGTTAATATTTTTCAAGTTTTTAAATAATTTTCTAAGTGAATTGATATTCAATTAATTCATCATATCAACTTAAGTAAGCATTTTAATATAATATATATGGTATGGTATTTTGCTATTCCTCATATTTTAGTAAAGAAAATAATTTTTTCGTTTTACTATTAAATTAAATATTTTTATTTTTATATTTTTCAAATTGGAGCAAAGTATTGAAATGGCTAACAATGTTAAACGAAAACCATCAAAATGTTGACGTGACCTTATAATTTTACCTATATGGCATTGGTTTGTTATATGTTTAAACTGCAAAATATCCACTTAAAATTAACATTGTAATATTGGATAATA
The DNA here is from genome assembly GCA_038382065.1 of Adansonia grandidieri. Classification (NCBI taxonomy): domain Eukaryota; kingdom Viridiplantae; phylum Streptophyta; class Magnoliopsida; order Malvales; family Malvaceae; genus Adansonia; species Adansonia grandidieri. The sequence goes on from JBBYHK010426476.1 coordinate 5,967, forward strand.
TTTTAGTATTTGCTTCTTTCTTAATTCCGTAGAGTTCTTTTACTTCAATTCATTACGGTATGATTCACAAAGTTTACTGAATAAATGAAATCCATATAATAATTCATACAATAAAAAAGTTTACATTACTCGATAAATGAAATCTAAATAATAATTCATATAATAAAAAAAATGGAGCTCAACCCGGGTCCACATATCAAGTTACTGTTCTCTTTTTATTTTCACTTGCTAAAATTTTTTTTAATTTATTTTGGAAAATAAAAGAGAGGCAAAGTGGTTTTGGGCATTTCATTTTGTTCCTTTCTTTTGGGATTTTTTATTTATTTCTAGATTTGTTTATGTATTGAGTTAGACCTAAACCTTCTTTTAACAAGAATGGTGTCCATCCAAGCTTGGTCTAAACTCAAATAGGATTAAAAAATTCTATCCAAGCCTAACCCATTTTATAAAAATCAATTCAAAATCATTCAAATTTATATATAGAAAGATAGATATACCCTTACGAAAGAGTGATCGATCATTCTTAGAAAAATATAATCGAGCTTTTTTAGAGAAGGATTGGTCACTCTTAAAACAGAATCAATATCTCTTAAAAAAAATCGATTTTTATAAAAAAATCTCTATTAATAATGGTAAAATAAGTTGGGCCAAAGCAAAAAATATTAAGTCCAAAGTCTGACCTATTTTTTAAACAGACTTCATTTTATTGTTTAAGCTCATTTTTAGATATCGTATGAGTTTTCGAATTTGAATGGTAACCTAATAATTGATAAAAAAATTTTTCTAATTTTTTATTAAAAAAAGACAAGTGAAATATCTGGCTCTTAAATTTATCTTCTTTTTTCTTTTACCTAGAAGGAATGTTGAATAACTTACTGCATGTTTTATTTTACTAGGTCAAGGTTGTTTTAGCTTCTAGGGGTTTGTTATTATTGTTTTGAATAATCAGATCATGTAGCCTAGTTTTGGGTAGCTGGTTTTGCATTTTAAGCTATATTTTAGTTATTTTTTGTTAGAATTAAGTCTATAAAAAGGCTGCAAGTCTTTTTAGTCAAGTAATCTCATCTTCCCTTGCCTTTTTATGTTTTTTGCTTTCTTTTCTACTATAACAGTGGTATTCGAGCCAGGTTTTTGAGAATGTGAGGTTGAAGGGAGTGAAACATATTAGGTAAAATAGTTAAAGTCATTAAACCAAAGTAAGCAGCAACTTCAGTTTTTTTTTGTCTACAATTATGGTTTCAGATGCTAGTTTTGTGCAGGCAAAAATTCCACACTTCGATGGTCATTATGACCATTAGAGCATGCTAATGGAGAATTTTCTATGATCTAAGGAGTATTGGTAGGTCGTTGAATATGGAATTGGAGAACCTACAAATGGTGTAGTCTTGACCGATGCCCTAAAAACAGAATCGGAAGGAAGAAAGTTCAAGGCTTTGAAAGTAAAAAAATTACCTTTATCAAGCTATTAATCGTTCCATTTTGGAAGCAATTCTTAATTAAGAGACTTCCAAGGAGATTTGGGATTCCATGAAGAAAAAATATCAAGGCTCGTCTAGAGTGAAGTGTGCACAGCTTCAAGCTTTGAGAAGGGATTTTGAAACTCTACAAATGAAGAATGGTGAATTTGTCACCAGCTATTGTGCTAGAACCGTGGAGATAAGCAATAAAAGCGATTCCATGCTACAAAGATGGAAGATGTCACCATCGTGGAGAAGATATTGCATTCCTTGTCAGCAAATTTTGATTATGTCGTCTGCTCAATTGAAGAATCTAAAGACATTGATGCATTCTCTGTTGATGAACACCAAAGCTCTTTGTTGGTTTATGAACAGAAGATGAACTGAAATTTAACTATAGATGAGCAAGCTTTAAAGGCCTCTATCGTTATTCATTCCTCAAATTCTAGAGGAAAAGGTAGAGGTAGAGGAAGAGGAAAGGTAGATCAAGGCAACAAAGATGGCAACAAGCACTTTAAAAGTAATGATGATCAACTTCAAGGCAAAGGCAAAGAACGAGATTAATATTTTGACATATCCAAGGTGGAGTGCTTTAGATGTCATAAATTTGGTCATTATAATTCTGAATGTTATGCTAAGCTGTCTAACAACAAAAAAAAGGGGAGAGAAATCAAATTTTGTGGAACAGAAAGAAGTAGAAACTTTGTTGATGGTAGTTCAAGTTTGCAAGGAACATGAGTCAGATGTTCGTATGGAGATACGGGCAGCAGCAACCATATGTGTGGAAATAAGTCTTCTTTTTCTTATTTAAATGAAGACTTTTATTCTACAGTAAGCTTTGGTGATTATTCTATTATAAATGTGATGGGAAAAGGGTAATATAACCAAGAATGGTTTTGAAGAAACAATTTCTAATGTTCTTTATGTTCGTGACTTGAAAAGCAATTTGTTAAGTACTGGTCAATTGCAAGAAAAGGAATATGTAATCACTATTTAAAAAGGTGCTTGTGAGATATATGAACCTACGAAGGGAGGTATTACAGTAGTTTAAATGAGTTCAAACAGGTTGTTTCCATTGAAGATTAAAAGTGTACGATCATGCTTGATAGCCAAAGTAAAAGACCCTTCATGTTAGTGGCATTTTCACTATGGTCATTTGAGTTTTAGTGGATTAAAGACTTTTCAACAGGAAAAATAGAGTGGCAGGTCTTCCTCAAATTGTTGTTCCTTCCTAAGTTTGTGAAGAATGTGTTGTTGGCAAGCAACATCGTTCTCAATTTCCTCAAGGAAAATCATGGAGAGCAAACGTTGTTTTGGAGCTGATTCATTCCAACATTTATGGGCCAACAAAACCATTTTCCAATGAAAAAAAATACTTAATTACTTTCATTAACTATACCCCAAAAACTTGGATTTATTTTTTATAGCATAAATTAGAAGCTTTTAGTGCGTTTAAAAGCTTCAAGGCACGTGTGGAAAATGAAACAACAAAGACCATTAGAACCTTCCGTACTGACCATGGTGTAGAATATTGTTCAAAAGAATTTCATTTCCTTTGTGATGCTCATGGCATTCGAAGAGAGTTGACAGCTGGTTATACACCACAACAAAATGGTGTATCAGAGAGGAAAAATAGAACCATTCCCAACTTGGTGAGAAGCTTGCTGGTAAAGGGAAAATTCTAAAGAATTTTTGCCAGAAACAGTAAATTGGAGCATTCACATCTTGAATAAAAGTCCTACTTTTGCTGTTCATAACATGACACCAGAAAAAGCTTGGCGAAAATCGGCTGTAGATCACTTTAGAATTTTTGATTGCATAGCATATGCACATGTTCTAGATTAGAAAAGGAAGAAACTTGATGATAAGGTTGAAAAGTGTGTCTTTCTTGGAGTTAGTGAAACATCCAAAGCTTATACACTATACAATCCATTAACAAAATGGATTGTGATTAGTAGAGATGTTGTTTTTGATGAAGAAAGCACTTGGGATTGGAGTAAGCAGCAACATACTCCAATTATTTTGGATAGTGATGTTGCAAAAAAAAGGTAGCCAACTCCAGCAGTCTCCATGCCAGAGAGTTCATCACTTACAACCTTAACCGTTGCTGAAACTTTACCAACAGTAGTAGAAGTTATTGATGTAGCAACTTAGACTCTCCACCGTGTTCGAAAAAAGCCTACATGGATGAAAAATTATGAGGTAACTAGAATTAATCAAACTGAAGATCCAATCATCCATTTTGCTTTATTTTCAGAGTGTGATCCTGTAACTTTGGGCAGTGTTATCAAAAAATCAAAATGGAGCAAGGCAATGGCTGACGAGATTAAAGCCATTGAAGGAAATGACACTTGGGAACTTTGTTATGTTCCGAAAAGGCACTAGACTATTGCTATAAAGTGGGTCTTCAAAACAGAATTTAAGAAAAATGGTGAAGTTGATAAGTATAAGGCGCTTGGTGGCAAAAGGATACAAGCAAGAATACGGGGTCGACTATGCAAAAGTTTTTGTTCCAGTTGCAGGACATGATATAATTAGCTTGGTAATCACATTGGCAGCACATAACTCTTGGCCATCTTTTAGTTAGATGCCAAATTTTTGTTCTTGCATCGAAACTTGGAGGAGCAGGTATTTGTAGATCAACCTCTTGGTTATATTAAGATAGGAAAAGAACATAAAGTGTATAGGTTAAAGAAAGCTCTTTACAGATTAAAACAAGCTCAGCAGGCTTGGTATAGTCGCGTTAAGAGTTATTTTTTGAAAGAAGGTTTTCAAAAATGTCGATATGAGCACAATTTTTGTTAAATTTAGAAATGAAGGGAGGATGCTTATTCTCTACATATATGTTGACGATTTTATATTTACTGGAAATAATAGTGTTATGTTTAAAGAATTCAAAAGGTCTATCGTAACATGGTCCGGACACAAATCCTAACTAAGCCTGACTTGAATGGTATTCACTCCTATACTTGTTAAATTTATCGCTGCTTTATATTCTCTTATTTCTATAGGCCATATCATTATTGACATTTTCTTATTTTTGGAGACTGGGTGGTCGAGATGAATCGCTCACTCAACTTGACATTAAATAGTCATTACGAAATGACTATTTATTTAGAGTCGCCACCAATCTATTTTGGCCAGGTGAGATTGATCACTTGTCGGAATTAATGCTTTAAGGGTCACGCAACCTTAAAGATAAATTTCATGGTCTATGGAGTACCAAAGATCATTTTTTAAGGGTTCAGGAGTTAGTCACAGCCACATGTAAGGATCGACCTTCTCGTGGTGCCCAAAATTGGTACCTTATTGATCATGGTTAATTTGAACTTTAATTTTTATCCGGCTTCAATATATGGTATTTAATTACAATTTTTGTATTGTTAAAATAAGGTTTTATTATTCAATGAGAGAAAATTAGGGTTTTGCATTTTGAAAATTGAAATGTCTCACGCACCCCCACCGAAAAACCAATGGGACACAAAAACTTTTATTATTCCTTTTTATACCCCAACGGAAAACCAAAGGAACATAAAAGGTTCTAAAAAAAACCAAAATGTCTTTCACATCCTACTGAAGTACCTGGCAGAATGTGAAAGGTTTCTTATTTGTATAAAATTCTTGATTTTCATTTTGAAAAGGGTATCTCGTCATTAGAATGATCCGTAAAACCCCTATCACATATGAGTAGGAGGAATTTCACGCATCACTCTAACTCCGAGATATTGCCTTTATTTCACAAAGACATGCGAATTTTATTTGAAACAAAAATAAAGGTCCTATGACTCGGTCTAGACACTAAAGTACTAATTCGAATCTAAGGACTAAAAAGATAAAAGAAAGACAAACCTATCCTTTAAAGTATACCTTCGGCATAGAAACACCCGGTAGTTACTTAAGACTAGGTTTTAATAACAATTAAAATATCCCTAAGGCTTACCATCGACAATAGGGCACCCGATAACTACTTAAGATTTGGTTCTAAGGAAAATTAAAAATTCTTTAAGGCTTACCATCGACATTAAGGCACCCGGCAAGTACTAAGGATTAGGTTGTAAGGAAAATTAAAATATTCCTAAGGCTTACCATCGACACTAAGGCACCCGATAAGGAAAATTATGAAAATGCCTCTAGGTATACGTTCGACATGAAAGTATCTTAGTACCCCTAACAAACATTAAAATGACCTTAAATGATGAAAAGTAGATGAATTTAGTCTAAATGGAAAAGCTAAGATTTTAAATTTGACTTAAAATGCAAAATTTGCAATCAAACCTTTAAATTTTTGTAAATTACATTTCGTATCCTTCGGAAGATTGAACAAATACGAAAAGTTTTAAAAATTTCTATGTCCCTACAGAAGGCCATAGAAATAATAGAAATCTTTAAAATAGGTAAAATGCCTGTTTTGCCCCCCTTTAATATGAAAATTTGCTATTTTGTCCTTATACTTTTTTATATTTTCATTTTAGTCCCTACATAATAAAATAACGTAAAAAATCACAAAAATCAGATGTAAACATATATAAAAAATCATAAAAATACCAACAAAGATTCGGCCACACCCTTTGGCCTAAAAAAAGTATATTTCTAGAATTTATAAAATGACCCCTAAACTTTGTAAAATTATATTTTGACCCCTATATTATAAAATATCACAAAACATCACAACAAGTCACCAAACCAACAAATGATCACAAAAGAAACATGGCAAAAATGTGTACAAAGGTTCGGCCAAATACTTTTAGCCATAAAGCATAATTTTTCATTTTTTGTAACTTAGTCCCTAAATTTCCTAAAATTGTAAAATGACCCCCTAAAATTTTAGAAATGCCTAAATCATGTTTACAAATCCACAAATTAGATTTCTTAAGGTCCATAAGGCTCTCGGCCAAGCCACAAATGGCCTAAAAAATTCTCATGAATTTTGCAATTTAGTCCCTAAATTTACAAATATTAGTAAATAACTTAAAAACCCTAAAATTAAAAGAAAATAAGCACAAAATCATCATTATCGAACCCAAACACATTCGGTCAAGATGAAAAAGCATGGGATTTGTGCATGATTCGATAAAAGAAATCATGAAAATAATATAAATTACCATTATTAAGCTTAAATAAACATAAAATTATAAAACAAATACAAAACAAAATCAATCAAAATACTAATCATCAAAATAACACCAAATAAATAACTTAAATTTAAATATAATCACAACAAAATCAGATTCACAACAATAAAAATACCATTTCATAAAAAATTTGCTAGAAAAATTCATGAAAAGAAACAAAAAAATAAAATCATCATGTTTAGGCTTTCAACATGGATGGAAATCCATAAGCCTTAATATGGTTTTGAATCAGAAATGAGATGGAAAATGAAGAAAAATGAACAAAAACAAAAAAGAATGAAGCTTATACCTTAACAAAGCTTAGAAAACTAAAAATTTTCAAGTGGTTTTTTTTCTTTATTTGTTAGCCAACAAAATCCTCTCTCTATTTATAAAAGGGAGGAATGCCAAGGGATCAAAAACTACCCTTGGCTGAAAGCTTTCTTTTGCTTTTTCTTTTTTTTTTTGTTTTTAATTTGTTTATTTTATTTTTATTTTATTCATTAATTTGCATCAAAAGTTGAGATGCATTAATTTGATTTGCAATTAGTGGTCATTTACAAATATATTATCATGATTGCATTGATAACATCACTAATTGATAATTAGAAACCAACTAAATTGGTTAGTGAAATCTTAGATATCAACTAGACTAATTTCCATTAAACTAGTAGAAAACAGCCAATAATTAAAATAAAAATAAAATAATAAAAATAAAATATAAATTAAAAAAATTAATAATCATAAAACAAAATTTGGAAATAAAATAATAATAAAAATTGATTGGAGTTCCAAAACTCGTAAAATTATACGAGAAAAATCTTTTCAGATAAAAATTATTATATGTAAAAAAATACAAAACTCATAAAATAAATTAAAATTTTTAAAACTGACTTAATATGATTTAAACAATAATATTTGAAGGATTGTGAAAATTATAAACCTAGAAAAATCCTACCTAAAAATTTTACGGGTAGAAAACTTCGTATCTCAATAACAGAAAATTTCTAAAACTCACAAAATAAATTAAAATTTTTAAAACTGATTTAATATGGAAGAAATAATAATATTTAATGAAATTTAAAAATTAGAAACTTGAAGAAATCTCACTGAAAAATTTACGGAATATAAAATCCATATCTCAGAAACAAAAAAAAATTCAAAGCATATGAAATAAATTAAAATTTTCAAAGCTATTTTAATGGGAGTTAAATGAAAACATTAGATGAATTTTAAAAATTTTAAACCGAAGAAAATTCCCCCAAAAACATTTATGGAATAGAAAACTCGATTTTTTGAAAACGGGGGAAGTTCAAGAAAAAAATCAAAACTCATGACAATGAATGAATTTTTTAAAACTAAATTAAGGTGAATCAGATCATAATATTTAATGAATTTTAAAATCATAAACCAAGAAAAATCACCTCAAAAACATTTACGAAGTAGAAAACTCTGTATTTTGAAAATAAGAGAATTTCAAGAAAAAATTCAAAACTCATGAAAATAAATGAATTTTTCAAAACTAATTTAGTTTAAATCAAAAAATAATATTGGACAAATTTTGATGTTTGAAACTCTAGAGAATTCCATTGAAAATTTTATGAGTAAAGAAAAACTCGTATTTCAATACCGAAAAAATTACAGAATTTCATTGACATTGAAATAAAACAAATTCAAGACCACATTTTATTCAAAACATTAATTTCTAAAGTGAAAAAAATGAAACAAGAACCAAAAGTAAAATTCACGAGCATGATAATCGTAAGACTACCAAATTCAAAATTAATTTATAAAATTTACAGTTTGACACTTCATGATAGAAAATGCCAATACATATTTTCCCTTGAATATATATGATTTTTTTGGGTGAGAATCGACATAAAACCACACCAGTGTCGATAAAAATACGCGACCACTAATTTCCCGAGTTTTTAAAAAAAACTCAAAAAATTCCTAAAAATAGAAAAATTAAACTTGAGATCATCCGCAGAGGTAATTTCCAAAATTTGTCAAGAACTTATTCAAAAACAAAATTTTTTCCTTTACAGATTCATTCTTTTTACCCCAAAAATAAATTTTTTAATCATGTGTACATACAATTATTTACATATGACTGATTAAAATTATAAAAATGTGAAACCCCTCTGGTAGAAGTTGACCTTCATCAGAGTGCCCACTATATTTTCGTTCTCGGATACTTAGGACTTTCCAAGACAGACGAATTTAGGTGTCTACAGCTACCCTTCTTTGTCCGTTGCTGAGAATCAAGAATAGGACAAAGACCAAATAGACACAATTTCGTCTAGGCCACAAAGTACAAGAAAAATTAGATATGAACATATATATTAGAGCTTACTGATTAGAAGGGGAACTTTCAACCTACGATGAAGTTAATAATGAGAATGAGTAGGTCGAGGCAAAAACGCACAAACCAAACAATAAGACAAATTGACTAAAACCAGGCAGTCAGGTCAACCAATGAAAGGAGTTACCTGGGACTAAGCCGATGGGTAGACAAAGGATACAAAGGTAGTACCTAAGGTTAAACGTAACAAGTTTGACTAGGGCTAAACCATTACGTCGAATGAGATATAAAAGGGAGTTTGACTAGGGCAAAACCATTATGTCAAATGTTAGTGAAAGAAAGTTTGACCAGAACTAAACTGTCACATCAAACGAAATGAAAAAGGAGTTTGACCACGGCTAAACCATCACATCAAATGGAGGTGAAAAGAAATTTGACCAGGGTTCAACCATCACATCAAACGGAATGAAAAGAAAGTTTGACCAGGGCTAAACCATTAGTCAAACAAAAGTGAAAGGAAAGTTTGACTAAGGTTAAATTATCACGTCAAACGAAATGAAAAGAAAGTATGACCAAGCTAAACCATCACGTCAAATGAAAGTTAAAAAAAAGTTTGACCAAGGCTAAGCCATCACATCAAATGAAAGTGAAAAGAAAGTTTGACTAGAGCTAAACCATCACGTTAAACAAAAGTGAACGAAAAGTTTGACCAGGGCTAAACCATTATGTCAAACAAAATAAAAAAGGGAGTTTGACCAGGGCTAAACTATCACGTCAAACAAAAGTGAAAGAAAATTTTGACAAGGTAAAATGTAGCAAGACTTGATCGAGCACAGCCAAGTAAGTAAGAATTTGATCGAGTACGGTCAATTGGAGTCAAACTTTAATAAGATTGACGTAATATGATATTTGAGATATCTGAGGAAAGCTTGACTTACCTTTTGATTTTCAAGTAGTATCCATTCTGATAGTTTTGCTTCATTGCTTTAAACCTATGAATTACACAATTATGAATGTGGATGCATGATGAATGTGCGTTGATTTTCATAATTGGATTTATTCCTTATTTTTTTATTTTTCATTTATTTTCTTTTTAAATCATGATTCAACCCACTTTGAAAGCCTGAAAACATCTTTAGAAAGCATGGAGAATCTTTCTGGCGGTAAAAGGGCCAGTGTTGAACTGACGTTATCTTTACAGAAACAATTATTTTTGCCTTCAAAGGAATTTGGATTATGATGCACTGACGTCATCTAGTGATTGAAAGAGGATGATATGATTAGGAATGCGTGGGGGATGCCATTGGTAGTCATGTGATGCATCAATACCATTTAGTGGTTGAAAAAAGGGATATGATTAAAAATGTGGGCGATGTCCCTGCCCCAAGAGAAAACAGGACTTTGTGATGCATCCATACCATCTAATGGTTGAGGAAAAGAGATATGATTAGAAATGTGGGCGATGTTCCCCTTCAAGAAAAAATTAAACTTTGTGATGCATTAATACCATTTAGTGGTTAAGGAAAAGGGATATGATTGGAAATGTGTGCAATGTCCTTGCCCCAAGATCAAATAGGACTCTACGATGCATCAATACCATCTAGTGGTTGAGGAAAAGGGATATGATTGGAAATGTGTGCAATGATGCCCTCTTCGATCCATCTATGGTTTTCAGAATGTAATAAGGACCTAACGTTTCCATTAACTCCCTTGTCAGTCAGAACAAAATGATGAATATCCTCTAAGAGGTTGAGTTTCCTCCATCGTCAAAATTTTATCTAAGACCTTTAGTTATCCACGCTTAATGCTTTCTAGAATTTACGAAGAAATTAAGACGTGAACAAAGATTTTCAAAATGTTTTGACCTCATTTTGAAGTAACTTAAAGAAATTAGTCTATTATCTATTTTAATCAATCTTTATTCCTTTAAATCGTTAATTATCATTTAGCAAAAATGTTAGCATGATAAAAAAGATAGTCTAACAAAGGTTCCATTTCAAGGAAAGAAAGTAGAATATTGGCTTTTTGTTTTTACAAAAATAATGGTAAAATGCCTAAGAAGAGATTCACAAAGATAATAGTAAATGTCAAATAAAAGGTCTGGACAATTGAATTTAGATCTTTGAAGATTTCTTCTGAATAAAATATCTTCTTCTGCATAGATCCATCTTTTAAAGATGCGTTTGATCATATCATGCCTACGATTTGATCATTTCTTTCTTTACTTAAGCTACCCTTTCAGGTTTTCAACTCAAAACCTCATCCTTATTTCGCCTTTAACCGAACACCCTGTTCGGGTTTTCGTCATATTTTTATTTTTTTTCTTTTTAAGTGTAGTATTTCTTTACACTGTTTGCATTGAAGGGGTTTGGCAAGACATCTTCATCCATTTCAGCAAGGATTAATGCGCGTTCTGAGAATGCCTTGTGAATTGCACAGGGCTTTCCCAATTAGGTGCCCATTTGCCTTGTGGATATTTTTGTATCAGGAGGATTTTCTTCAGCACCAATTCTCCTTCATGAAGTTGTCTTGAACTTATCTTCTTATCATGGGCCTTCATTATCTTTTTCTGGTACATTTACCCATGCTGGATCGCTTTCAACTGTTTTTCTTCAGTAAAGTTTAATTGTTCATAGCGATCTTATGCCCATTCAGCTTCTTCCAATTTGGTTTCCATTAATATTCGAAGTGATAGGATCTCGACTTCAATTGGTATTACTGCCTCATTGCCATACGCCAATGAGTAAGGTGTTACCCCAGTCGAGGTTCGTACTGAGGTTTGATAAGCAAGGAGAGCGAACGAAAGCTTCCCTGCCAATCTTTATAAGTCTTCACCATTTTTCCCATAATCTTCTTAATATTTTTGTTGGCAGCTTTTACGGCCCCATTCATCTTCAGATGATATGTGACCGAATTATGATGAGAGATTTTGAGCTGGGTATAAACCTCCATCATCAATTTATTATTTAAGTTGGAGGCATTATATGTTATAATTCTTTCAGGGACCCCAATCCTACAAATGATATTGGCCTTTGGAAATTTAATCACCACTAATCTATGACATTTGCAAGAGAAGCTGTTTCCACCCATTGGATGAAATAATCAATGGCCATTAAGATAAAACGATGCCAGTTTGATGCTGTAGGAGTAATGGGTCCGATAACATCCATACCCTATTTAGAAAAAGGTTATCGCACGATCACAACATGTGACGGTAAGGCTGGGACATAAATCTTGTCGGCATAGATTTAACACTCATGGCACTTTAGGGTGTAATTGATACAGTCACTCTCCATAGTCATCCAGAAGTAGCCCAATCTTATGATTTGTTTTGCCATCTTCTATCCGTTGGCATGAATCCCATAAACCCCTTCATGTACTTCTTCTATTATTTTCTTTGCTTTCGAGGCATCAACACACCTTAACAATGTTTGGTCGAAACTTTTCTTATACAAAATCTCTTCACCCAAGATAAAATTTAATGCCAGCCTTCTTTAGGTTCTCTTATCAGTTTCTGAGGTATTTGGCGGATATACTCGATCCTTCAAATAATTTCTAATATCGTGATACCATGGAAGGCCACCTGCCTTAATCTCAATGTTGTGGTAGTATGCAGGGAATTCATAAATACTTATCTCAATGGGTGTCACCTCCTGCCCCTTATTTACTTTGAACATCGAAGCCAAGGTGGCTAGAGCATCCGCTATTTGATGTCATCACGGAACAGGTTAATGAAGTCTACTTCTTCAAATTCTTCTAGTAATTCTAGAATCAATTTTTTATATTACTATAACCTTGGGTCTCATGTTTCCCATTCTCCACGTAGTTGGTAAATTACCAAGGTTGAATCTATATAGACTTTAATACTTGGGTCTTTTTTTCTACTGCCGCTTAAAGCCTCATAATACATGCCTCATATTTTGCCACATTGTTGGTGCAATCAAAAATTATCCAGGCTATAAAAGGGTAATAATCTCTTTTTGAAGATATTAAAATTATGCCAATTCCATGCCCAAATGCATTTGATGCTCCATCAAAATACATTTTCCATGTAGATCCTTCCAATGACTCTTCTTCTTCTTCAACCATAATATTCATCAAGTCCTCGTTAGGGAATTCAAAATCTAACGGCTGATAATTGTCAAGCACTTAGCTTGCTAAGAATTCAGTAATGACACTTCTTTTGATCGCCTTTTGGCTTACATAAATGATATCATATTTGGATAGTAGAACTTGCCACCTAGCTATCTTTCTTGATAATGCTGGCACTTTGAATAGATATTTGATTGGGTCCATTTTGGTGATCAGCCATGTAACATGATACAACATGTACTGTCAGAGCCTTTTTGCTGTCCAGACTAGAGCACAACATATATTCTCTATATGGGAATAATTTACCTTGTAATCCAAAAATTTCTTACTGAGGTAATAGATTACCTGCTCTTTCTTTCCAGTCTCATCATGTTGCCCCAACACACAGTGTATGGATTTTTCGAAAACTGACAAATACAGGATCAAAGGTCATCCCGAAGCAAACGATACCAATACTGGCAGATTGGAGAAATATTACTTAACTTTTTCAAAAACATTTTGACATTCACTATCCCACTCACCAGGATTTTGTTTTCACAAAAGCTAAAAAATTAGATCACACTTATCCATGAATTAAGATTTGAATCTAACGATGTAATTCAATCTCCCTAAGAAACTTATCACTTCTTTTGGTGCGCATGGGGATGGCAACTCCTATATGGCTTTGATCTTATCCAGATCAACCTCAATTCCTCTTTTGCTTACAACAAAACCTAACAAGTTTCTAGACCTGGCTCCAAATGTACATTTAGCTAGGTTTAGCTTTAACTAATATTTTCTCACCTTTTCAAACAACTTTTGCAGGTCCTCTACATCACTTTTCTCTTGAGGGAACTTAGTAATCATGTCATGGAATAGGGTGACCATTGCGATTTGGTAAGTTGCTCTCACATTCTTCAACCCAAATGGTGTTATTTTGTAACAAAATGTTCCCTACATTGTGACAAACGTGGTCTTCTCCATATTCTCCAGTGCCCTTTTAATTTAGTTATACCTCAAAAATCCATCTATGAAGGAAAATAAACAGTTCTTCATAGTATTATTAACCAGGGTGTCTATATGAGGGAAGGGGAAGTTATCTTTTGGGATTGCTCGATTGAGGTCCCAGTAATATATACATATTCTAACTCTCTATCTTTCTTGGGAACCGGGACAATGTTTGCAACCCACTCTAGATACTTTGCCACCTTCAAAAATCCAGATTCAAGGTGCTTCTTAACCTCTTCTTTTATCTTCAAAAGCATCTTTGATTTCATTCTCCTAAGCTTCTGTTGAATCGGTTTACATTTCGACTTCAAGGGCAACTTATGAACCACAATCTCCACATCCAATCTTGGCATGTCTTGATTAGGCCATGCAAAGATGTCTCAGAATTTATGCAGCAGACTTATCAGATATTCTCAGGTGAAAACCTTTATGGCTATTCTTATTCTGATCTCCTGCTTATCATTTTCATCATTTCCCAAATTAATAATCTCAGTGGGGTTTTCATGGGTATTATGTGCTCATTTTCTTGTTCAATTATTTTTAACAAATCAGGAGGCAAGATATGATCATCGACATCTTCTTCAAGATCGAACTCGTTCAAGCAAATAGTCTATTCAAAATTAACCTCTGAATCCTAATCACATTTATCTATTTCTCTACAAAGGCAAAAGCAAGGAAGAAATGGGCAAAAGAATATGGGATATGAATAGGGTATGGATGCAAAAAGGAAAAGAGATATTGAGATAAGAAATCATAAAATAAAAGAATGTAAGAAAGGAAAAGAGCCAAGAAAGATTATATAAGGAAAGATTACATGCATTTCACTTTTACTGATGATAAATTAACATTGTGAGCTTTTACAAAAGGATTTATAGACGATAGAGTTCATTTCCTAGTTATTACTTTGGGATTGGCCTAGACACTATGCTTCTCTCAGCACATGTCCAATTCCTTAAAACATATCAATGGGGCACGGGCGAATCCCATGATCCTCAGTGAACTCTTCATCATCTCTTTCAATGCAAGCCACATGATGCTCTTCGAAGGCTTCATTGATCACTAGAACAACGTTAACAAAAACTAACAATTTTTTAGACCTGGCTCTGAATGTACATTTTGCTGGGTTTAGCTTTAATCGATATTTTCTCAGCCTTTCAAACAACTTCTGCAGGTCCACTACATGACTTTCCTCTTGAAGGGACTTAACAATCATGTCATCACGTACACTTCCATTTCCTTATGCATCATGTCATGGAATAGGGTGACCATTTCCTTTTGGTAAGTTGCTCTCGCATTCTTCAACCCAAATGGCATTACTTTGTAACAAAATGTTCCCCACATGATCACCAATATGGTATTCTCCATATCCTCCAGTGCCGTTTAATTTGGTTATACCTCAAAAATCCATCCATGAAGGAAAATAAACAATTCTTCGCAATATTATCAATCAGGGTGTTTATATGAAGGAAAGGGAAGTTGTCTTTTACGCTTGCTCGATTGAGGTCCCAGTAATCTACATATATTCTAACTCTCCGTCTTTCTTAGGAGCTGGGACAATGTTTGAAACCCACTATGGATATTTTGCCACCTTCAGAAATCCAGATTCAAACTACTTCTTAACCTCTTCTTTTATCTTCAAAAGCATCTCTGTTTTCATTCTCTTTAGCTTTTGTTGAACCGATTTGCATTTCGGCTTCAAAGGCAATTTATGAACCATAATCTTCACATCCAATCCTGGCATGTCTTGGTTAGACCATGCAAAGATGTCTCAGAATTCATGCAACAGACTTATCAGATCTTCTCAAGTGAAAACCTTTATGGCAGTTCTTATTCTGATTTTCTTCTTATCATTTTCATCATTTCCCAAATTAATAATCTCAATTGGCTCTTCATGGGTATTATGTGCTCATTTTCTCGTTCAATTATTTCTAACAAATCAGGAGGCAAGATATGATCATCGACATCTTCTTCAAGGTCGACCTTGTTCAAGCAAATAGTCTGTTCAAAATTAACCTCTGAATCCCAATCAAATTTATATGTTTCTATGCAAAGGCAAAAGCAAGGAAGAAATGGGCAAAAGAATATGGGATATGAATGGGGTATGGATGCAAAAAGGAAAATAGATATTGAGACATGAAATCATAAAAAAAATGAATATAAGAAAGGAAAAGAGTCAAGAAAGATTATGTAAGGAAAGATTACGTGCATTTCATTTTTACTGATGATAAATTAACATTATGAGCTTTTACAAAAAGATTTATAGACAACAGAGTTCGTTTCTTAGTTATTACTTTGGGATTGGCCTAGACACTATGCTTCTCTCAGCACATGTCCAATTCCTTAAAACATATCT
>JBBYHK010426694.1:1197-22263 GCA_038382065.1 Adansonia grandidieri
TTATATATAAATATTATAATTTTACATAAAAAGTTATTGAAACTGTAATATTTTTATGTAAAACACTTTTTAAGAAAATTAAATATATTTTTTAAAATAATATTTTATTTTTTGTTAAAGATATTATATATGTATGAAATTAATTTTTTCGTAATTTTTGAAGTAAAAAAATTTTTACTTTTATATTTATTAATATATATTTTAATGTTAGTAATAAATATATTATATTAATAAAAATAATTTTATGATTAAATTTAGATTTTTTATTACTTGGTAAGTATTACAATTAAAGATTACGAAAATTACTCATAAATATCACAATTTACATAAATTATTAAAGTGTAGATAATATTTGTATGTAATATATGTTATAGTTAATGTATGTTGTAAAGAATATTTGAAAGTAATATTTGTATGCAACAAATTACATGTAAACGTTATCAGAATACATACATATATTATAGTTTTTCATAAAACATTCTTGAAATTGTAATGTATTTATGTAATATATAATGTATATGTGTATTATGTAATGATTTATGTAATATATGATGTACATGTTTAATTATAAAAAAAATGCATAATACATATTTTTATTACATATGATGATAAACTTATTTAATAGATAACATAATTTATATAATTTATATATTTTATGTAATACTATTCTCTATTACTTTTGATAATATATTTATGTAACTTAGAAAATTTTTATGTGAATATAATAAATTTATGTTTTGTAATTTTTATTATCTTTTATCATAATTTATGTATTGCATAATATATATATAAAATTGTAAGAAAAAAAGTTTAATACTTAATTATATTACCTATAATGATAAACTTATGTAATTAAATAATATAATTTATATAACTATAATATTTTTATGTAATACTAATTTCTATTATCTATTGGTAATATATTTTTGTTACTTATAAAAGTTTTATATAAATATAATATATATTATAACTTTTATTATATTTTATCATAATTTATGTAAATAAATAATGTATATATATAATTGTAATAAAAATATATAATATAAATTTATTTTATCAATCATAATAATTTATGTAACAAATAATATAATTTATGTAATTATAATATTAATTGATATTTTTAATCATAAAAATTTATGTAATTTATAATATATTTATATAATTATTATAATTTTATATTATATAAAAAAAATTTAAACATAACAATCGGCATAAGCAAATGCTCATGGAGACAATCCAATTAGTCAAAATCCCGTGCTAACTTTTTTTTTTTTTTTTAAGCTTGTACGGATGAATGTCGCATGGTTGACTTAAGCTTTTCAGGTTAGAAATTCACTTGTCCCATTAAACAGGTGGTGGATGGATTACAAGATAATAACAGAGATTCTGGGGCCAACCCAGAGTGGCTGTAACGTATTTTAGACCTTTGTATACTCAGACCCTGCTCCAACCCTTCGTGATACAAATATAAGTGATGATTATTGGTCCTAAACCTTGTTCTTTTGAAGCTACATGTGATCTTCTCATCAGGAAAGACTAATTTGGGCCTTTGGCAGGCTCATGGAAGCCAACCCAGACGTTGAATTCCAGGGAAAAAAGAGCTCAATGACAAGAATTAAGGATAGTTAGGTTAATCAATTGACCTCCAAAGCTCAGCTAGGCTCAGAAGCCCAAAACTGAATAGATTTGCAGGCTGAAGGTTCATATTTTTGGACCATTGCCCCTGCGTTTCAAGTCTAAATCCTGAATTTCACAAGAGTCGACATTAACAAGACGGCCGCCATAGCAAATATCGAATGCCATGCTGGCCATGTCAAGGACAGGAAGTGGACATTTAAACGAGTTCGCCATTCATAACTCACCAAAATACTATTGCTTTGCCATGGCTGAGAACCGGCAAGCTGAACCCTCTGAAAACCAACTTGGTGAATCAACAGATTCAGCACCAGTCTTACCAAGTTTTTCAGTACTTGATCATTCAAATGATTAGGCATTAACACATTTTTTATCACTGATTTTTATCTTACCGTTATAGTATCTAATCTCATTGTTACAATGACTAATCTCACCATTATTATTATTTTTAATTTTACCAGAACTAATCTCATCACCTGTCCAAATGAACCCTCAGTTTAGATCTGGTATGTGGCCAAAATAAGAGCTTAGAATTGGCTGGCTTTGCAGAAGTGAATACTAATGGTCTTTGCAGACTTATAAACGAAAAGTCTTTTGACATTGGCCATGCTTTCTATTCTGACCCGTTTAGCTTCAAGAATTCATCAAATGCAAACGCTTCTTTTTTCTGTATAACTTTCGTGTTTGCTATGGTCCCTAGGAACTCTCGAGGCCACGGTATGGCCTTCGTGCATGTTCCTTCCAAGGAGTTTATATCATGCTAAGGGGTTTCAGCTTCTCAACATCTGGGTCTCTTCAACCGTACAAATAATGGAAATCCTTCCAATCATATCATTGCCATTGAGCTTGATACATTTGAAAGCCTTGAGTTTGGTGATCTTAACAATAGCGGATTGATATGGATGGCTTAAAATTGTCAAATTCTACTTCCGCAGACTATGTCATTAAAAAAGATCAACTGGCTGTTGATCTGGCAAGCGGAGAAGGAAGACAACTTTGGGTGGAATATGATGGCAGAAAGCATCAACGTAATGTCAAATTAGCTTCGTTCAACAATAGCAAGCGACAACTACTATTGTCTATGGATATTGATTTATCACCAATCATTTTGGATCAAATGTATGTAGGTTTCTTTTCAGCCGCTAGTGCACAAAGGATAAATAACCAATCTAGCCCTTATTTTTAAACAAATTATCAAAATATTATAAATTTGAAATAATTTATCAAAATAATGTTATTTTTTATGTAAAAATTATACATAAATTCACTAAAGTGACGAGTGATTAAAGGTAAAATTCGTCAATCAAAAAAATAATTTCAAAGTAAATTCGCTTAATATGATAGCAAATTTCACGTGAATTCATTATAACAAACAATAATTCTAATGTGAATTTGCTATCTGTGTCGATGCATTCACGTTGACATACCATGTAAGACTTACTCGAAAATGATCAAACAAAAATAATACACGTAAATGATGATGTAAGCCAGCTATAGACTATGGCGAGGGAAAAATTATATCATGAGCCCTTCTCACTGCGTCATCCATAGTCCCGTCTAATTAAATTTATCTATGTCAGTTATCTTTTTCACATCAGTATTTTTTAAGCCCTTCCCACCACGTCATCCATGATCCCATTCAATTAAATTTATTTATTTCAATTATTTTTTTTACATCAACTATTTATTAAATAATTTTAAAAACTTTTGTATGATATTAAAAAATCTGAGAAAAGCTTATGACATAATTTTTCATGGCAGAGCATGATGAACGCGCTAAAGAGCTTAACGCGTCCTAGGTGGATGCGCTGAGGGCTTTGGCGCATCCAGAATCATATAAACTAGAGAAAGCATAACTTTGCAAACAACCCAATTGCCACTGACTTTAATTAAGAAAAAAGTAAACCAAAAATTGAAATGAGCGCATGATTCTTCACTTGGGAAATATTGTCCTACATTCCCACTTCCCCTCCCACGAGTTAGTTTGAATGATTATGGATTTACCGAAAGCCCTTAAGGTCGAAAGGTACTCCGTTAAAATTATAATATAAAATAATATTTTCACTTAATGCATTAAAAATTTTGAATAAAATTATCAGTTATTATATTTAATAAATATTATTATATTTATAATAATTTAATCTATTGTTGATAGCCCAATCTTTTATTAATTAAAAAACAATAAAAATACATCATAATAAATTTAACAATCTAAGTAATAAATTACAAAAAACATAATAATCAATTTCACAATATAATAAATACAAATAATAATAATAATATAAATAAAAATATTAACATTATAATAATATAAATTAATAATATAAATAAAAATTAATAATATTATCACAAATTTAATAAAACAAATATAACCAAATTAAGAGAAAACCATGTCCACTTCAACATATAAAGAAAATGACGTAGAAAATGGCAACAAGTCTAGCAAATCCACAATGGACTTCCTAAACTCCATGGCGAATCCATGGTGGATTTGCTATTGTCTTTAGCGAGTCCACTTTGGATTTGCTATGCTCGATAGTGAACTCACTCTAGATTCGCTATATGCTTTAGTGAATCCACATGAGTTCATACATGATACAGTAATATTCTGATAAATTATTTTAAATTTATAATATTTTAATAATTTATTTAAAATTCAAGGGTAGTTTGGTCAATGACCTGGTGCACAAACATCATCTAATTATGTTCAAGGTTGGAGCTTCCAAATCGATGGGATTTCGAATGATCTTGATCCATCCAAACTTCAATCAATACCAAGACACAGCGTGGCGAACTCAAAAGGGAAAAGAAATAACACTAGCTACGGGACCGTCTTTAGCTGGGATATTTTTGGTTGTAGTAATATTCTCTGCAATTTTCGTCTTGTCAAGAAAGAAAAGTATATAAATTACTAGAAGATTGGAAGGTTCAATTTAGACCGTATAGGTTTGCTAACAAGGATCTATCCATTGCAACTAAAGGTTTGAATTGAAAAGAGCTTTTTGAACAGGGCGGTTTTGGTCAAGTTTTCATAGGAGAATTGCCCGGATCAAAAGTCTAAACTACAGTGAAGACAATCTTCCGCAAATCTCAACAAGGAATGAAAAAATTTATTGTAGAGATTGACATTATAACATCCATTATTATTATTATGATGCTGCATTGAGGGCCTAAGTGAAAATAAAAGTTTTGGAGGATTTATGTGCAAAAAAATTAAACATATTTTTTCTCCCATCTTAGACCAAAGAAAAGAGGGAGAGGAATGCGAAGAAAAGGCAAGGAAGTCTGAAAATTTTGGAAAATGAGCCAAGAGGTTGAGTTTTTTCATCATCTTCTAAGAGGTAAGCTTAGTAATGTTCATTTCTTGTGTTTCCTTTCACGCATAGTAAAAAAATTATAAAAAAATCTTAAGCTTGTACCCAGAGCCGGTGACTTTTTCAGTGAAATATCCAGTTTGAAACACCTCTTTTAGGTAGCTTTTGGCCTTAGTCTTCTATTGGAATAAGTTTGGGCTGATATGGTAGGGTAGATTGTAACATATGATAATTTAGATTATGGGTTTAATAGTGATGGACCACTAATTTTAGGTAGCTGGATATCCATTGTCCCATGCTAGATTTAGGTGATTCTTGAGTTTAAATTGTAGTACAAAATGTCAACTTTAATTTAGAGTTTATGATTTAATCTGATTAATTATGTGTTAAGAGAATCAAAAGCCACAATTTGGCTACTTGAACATGTAAACCCAGAAATCTGGGTAAAATAGTGATGACCAACTAAAATTTGACTTTCCAAAAATGATTTTTCGACATTCATGGTTTTTGATTCGAATTTGTATATTAATTTACGATGTGTAGGCTTCATATTGGTATCAATAAGGCCTTATATTTAATTTATATGGTGAGTTATGAGGTCTCAAAATAAGCTAAATGAACATATTTTTTGAAATTTTGGAGAAGTTAGAAAAATTACTTTTGATTTCTATTTGATATATTTTGCTATAACTAGTCATAATTTTTAATTATATGATTTTATTGAATTTTTCAAAAATATATATAAAATATGATAAAGTCTTGATTTTATGAAAAAATAATAATACTACTACTAATAATAACAATATGATTTTTTTTCTTTTAGGTTTCTTACTTCCCATTATGGTTTTAAATAATTTACTTGTATTTGAAAGGTATGGTAGATGTATAGTTAGGGGTAAAATAAGCTTTAGAGAGCGAATATGACCATTTTAAGTGAGCAAATCAAAATCAATATTAGTTTAAATTTAAGAAATTATTGAGAGCATTGCACAAAATATTGTATGAGTAGATCTCATAGTAACTATGGTTTATATGAATTGTAGGGCCTTAAGGTACACCTTGACTAGATTTTGAACTCAACAGACTCGAGTTGCCAAGTAAATAACTTATTTAATCTCCTCCTATTTTATAAAATGTATAGATATATTATGTTTAATTTGAAAATGTGTCTTCATGTGGATTATTTTGAATAGTATTTTCAAATATGAGAATGATTTGAATTTTATGATTCAGTTATTTGATTGTGCTTGAATATGCCTTGAGTTTGTACATTAAGGAATATGTTTGATATAACTATGTTTGCGAATAATTTTTTTTTTTTCTTGAGATCTTGGGGTCTTACATATGAATTTGATTGGGATGATTATTGATTTAGAATTTGGCTACATTCTAGACATGACACTATATTATAGCATTGTACGTAACATTTCTAAGGTTACATTATGAGTATGGATCTTACTACTGAAGTAAAAGTGGTCGTAGTCCAGTGTTATTTGACCTGGCTATGTTCTAAACTCTGTCATTAGGGACGAATATAATGGCGCATATGCTAGCATTTATGTATCGTCTTTGAGGTTACATTATGACTATGTACCTTATTACTAGGGTAAAAGTGGTCATAGCCCAAATTTGAATCTAAATCTGAATTTTTTTATGAATCTATATATGAACATGTAACTATTACCATTCCCATTATCTTGTGTCTTTGTTTGAATGTGAAATGTTTGATTCCTAAAACTTGAATTATGAAATTGTATAGAGTTCTGAAGTTGTGATTCTAGTAGGAGTATTATGAATAAATTACGATTTGACAAGAGTTTGCAAGTGATTTTGTATCTATATGCTAGTAACATATGATAACCCAAGTAGTTGAGGTGGTTTGTTACTTATTTAGGATGTTTACTCATTCCATTGATTATATTTTCCTGACAGATGTTGGGGAGTTGCCATTCTATCATAGGGTAATTTGGATGCAAGAGATCACTACTAATTCTTAATTTTTAAGGTTACAAACTCGCCACTTTTGTTAAATAACTTAAGGACTAGTTGTATATTATATGTAGTGACTAGGCTTGCTAACCTCCTATGAAATTTTATATAATGTCTCATACTTTTGAAATTAGAAGTATTCGGATTTTCTAACCAATCTCTATAAAAAATTTAGAATCCATAACCTTACATACTTGAGTAAATATGTGACGGTTGTTATGTCCAAGACTCGGGTTTGGAGCGTGACAAACACAATTGGAAGGCTGCGACATCCCAATTTAGTACCACTCCCTGGCAATTGTCGAGGTAAAGATGAGCTCCTTCTGCTTTATGATTTTATGCCAAATGGAAGCCTTGACAAGTTCATCCACAACAAGTCGGAGGTCACCCTTAATTGGAATCAAAGATTTAGCATCATCAAAGATGTAGCATCTGCACTTGCCTAACTGCATGAAGGATGGGCCGCAGTCATAATTCACAGAGATATAAAAGCCAGCAATGTATTGTTAGATGGTGACTTTAATGGAAGATTAGGTGATTTTGGCCTTGCAAGATGTAGTAAACATGCACTGGATCCTCAAAGGTACTAATGTAGCAGGCACCTTTGGCTACATGGCACCGGAGCTTGCTAAAACCGGCAAAGCAAATATGAGCACCTACGTTTATGCATTCGAGGCATTTTGTCTGGAGGTTGCCTGCGGTAGAAGGCCAGTTAAGCGAAAAGCATAAGCTGAAAAAATGCATTCGGTGGATTGGGTGTTTAAATGCTGGAAGGAAGGGAGTATCTTGAAGACAGCAGACTCCAAACTTGATAATGACTTTAACAATGGCGAAATGGATCTGGTATTGAAACTTGGACTACTTTGCCCGCACAATGTGGCAGCTTGTAGGCCAAAAATATCACAAGTTATCTGGTATCTGACAGGCCAAGCTTCACTCCCTGAGAATTTGGATGAAATTCTTCAGACACCAGAGTTTATGGAAGAGTCGAGTAAAAACTCTGCACCTTGGACAAAAGATTCTACTGCATCATCGATTACTATCACTGAATCTTTCCTATCTAGAGGCTGTTGATTGGATTTCTATTACTGATATATGAAGACGTAACCTATTTTATTGCATGCTCTACTTATCAGAACTGCTGAATTGATTTCATGAGACTGATTTATCTTTTTACACATACATGTACATATATATATATATATAGCTGTATCTGATGTCTATTTAAATCCAGACAGTGGCAACGACTATATTATATATATATATATATATATAATTTTGTATTTTATAGATAGGTCACGAAATTATTTAATTCACAAATAAATTAAAAATCTATTATATGTCTCACTTCTTTTTAATTAAAAATTTCAAAATTATTAATATATATTTATCACTCTATTACTTCATTTATAAAGTTAAAAAAAACTCCATCGTCTTATTTCTCAATCCTATGTGTCACTACTAAATACTGATATAAAGCCCTTCCAAGAATAATTAAGAGAAGAAACAAAGTACATTGCTAAGCATTAGCATTTTACTTACTTTTACAATATGATAATAGACAGATATGCATAGGAAGAATAGTTCTTTTAATTTTTTAAATAGCAAACGTACTTTTCTTTCTTGCCCTTTTTGAGGGTCAAAATAAATTTAGATCCATTTGAATCTCGGTAAGTGATATTTTGTTGTATTAGATGTGTAATATTACAACTAATTTATAATGGGAGGGAAGTTTTCTAGCAACTTCCCAAATTAGATTAATTCATGAAAAGTTTTTTTGGGCAGAAAAGCATGAACTGGCAATTTGCAAATTACAAATGTAGACGAGATTCAGCAACTTTACAGATTAGATTAATTGGAAGACTTCATTTGTCCTACAAATGTGTCAATGGCTTGATTGTTACGTTCTAAGCGTTGATTGAGCTACAATATGTCATGTTGAATTGTACACGGAAGAAAAAAAAAAAAAAAGCGGGGGGGGG
This sequence comes from Adansonia grandidieri, assembly GCA_038382065.1. Taxonomy (NCBI): domain Eukaryota; kingdom Viridiplantae; phylum Streptophyta; class Magnoliopsida; order Malvales; family Malvaceae; genus Adansonia; species Adansonia grandidieri. The sequence goes on from JBBYHK010426694.1 coordinate 10,118, forward strand.
GGTTTAAATCCTCTTCTCTCAATCAAATCAGAGCTGACCGTCACAATCAAAGATAAGGCTAAACATAAATCCTAAGAATTTTCTTCAACTCAATTGCTGAAAAAGAGATGGAACTGATGATTCATTGTGACAGAAATAAAATGAGTATTTCCGGGAAAACTCAAATATATATATATATATATAAAGTAGATATTAAATATGTTACATGGTAGATACTTTACTTGTCTAAGAAAATGAAAATATGAAAAAAATAATTTGATCCATGTTCCAAGCATAAGCGATGCTTCTGTAATCTTTCATTATCTCATAATTCACCATGACACTCAATTTTTTTTTTACTGAATTAAATGCTCAGAAGAACTACAGGGTTTCTCTCAATTAAATGCTTCGTAACTGTTTGATGAAGATTTCTTTTTCTCTTACCCTCTTAATACGCATAAAAATAATTACAATATAATATACAATTTCAAATTTGTTCATTGTTAGCAATAAATTTGCTCACACCTCAAATTTTCCAAGTGATATAAAAAGACCTTTTTTTAACTAAGAAAAAAAAAACCTCAAACTAGACCTATCTTATTTGAATTTTGCTGTAACATCGAATATAAATATATGTATATATCTAACATTAATATATTTATTTTTTTATATTTTTTTAATTTATTTCAAAGATTCTTTTAAAGTCATATTGAAAATAAAGTTGCAAACATAAGCCTGAATGAGCCCGAACCATTATCCACGGTGACATTGATGTCAGTGGGCCTCAAACTCTTTCAAATTATTACAGTTATTTTCATAAGGGGTTATATAATGTCTAGAGTGAGGACGATGCAAAACCATATGAATTTAAGGTGACATTGACATCAGTGGCTCTCAAACTTACTATGTTAACTCATTCCATCGATTATATAATGTCTCATACCATATGAATTTAAGGTGGTCTCTCATGTCCCCAGTCTTTTATAAAGTGAGAGTGAGACAGACAACTACTTACGGTTAAACTAATGGTCAAGCGTGCTTTGCAGATGGCAATGGCGTTGCTGTCAAATAAGTGGGGGTCTTATAACACAATAATATTGATTATCAAATTATTACATCATAGTTTCTTTTTTTTTTCTTTTGTTATGTAGTGCTTAAGTTTCTTTCTTTTTTTATCAATTAAAAGAAAAAATAGAGATTAAATTGAATTTTCTGCATCAAATTTTATAAAATCCAAGTGAATTTAAAAAGGGTTTTTTTCTCCCTACTATGGTAACGAGTCAAGTACTTGAACGGTTGACGGGTGAAAGATTCCGTGAACTTTTGTACTGATCTCAACTCAAGCTGAATTTCATGATCGAGAAATAAATAAAAGGCAAAGAAAAACAAAGACAAGAGAAAAGGAGAAACAAAACAAGCAGACTATGGCCATGTGTTTCACTTTCAGATTAGCAATCCTGATAACTCTTCTGATAAGCTTAGAAGCCTGCGATGAGGTTGGTTTCTTGTACAACGGATTCCAGTCGGCTAATCTAAGCCTTGGTGGCATCGCCGATATCACTTCCGATGGACTCCTAAAACTCACCAATGAAACCGAGCAACAAAAGGGTCATGCTTTCTACCATAGCCATGTGGACTTCAAGAACTCTACCAACGGTTCAGTTTTATCCTTCTCTACCACCTTTGTCTTCGCAATTGTTCCTAAAGACCAAAACGTCGGCGGTCAAGGAATCGCCTTCGTGATTGCACCCATCCAGGACCTTCCTGGAGCTCTACCAGGCCAGTATCTCGGACTCTTCAGTGAGTCCAACAACAGCGACGGTAGTAACCACGTTGTTGCTGTAGAACTCGATGCGTTACAAGGTAGCCAGTTTGCTGACGCCAATGACAATCATGTTGGGATTTACATTAATGGGTTAAAGACTGTTGCATCTCCAGCCGGATATTATGAAGATGGCAGCCGTCAGCTTAAAAACCTGACTCTGGCCAGTGGGCAACAAATGCAAGTTTGGGTAGAATATCATGGTCCAGAGAGGAAAATTATTGTTACTTTAGCTCCATTCAATGCTCCTAAACCCAGGACTCCACTTTTATCTTTGTTTCGTGATCTTTCTTCAATTGTCAATGATGAGATGTACGTTGGTTTTACATCATCAACTGGTTCTTTTCTCACATCTCATTATATTTTGGGTTGGAGCTTTAAGAATAACGGTCAAGCGCAAGAGCTTACCCTGTCTGAACTTCCTAAGCTTCCTCTGTTCGGACCAAAGAAAAGATCAATAACTTTGACAATTGAGTTGCCTTCGATTTTATTGAGTGTCATGATTTTGGCTGCAGTTTCAGGTGTAATTTATTTCATAAGGAGGAAGAGGAAGTTTGCTGAAGTTGTTGAAGATTGGGAGCTTGAGTATGGGCCTCATAGATTCAAGTTTAAAGATCTATATATTGCTACAAAAGGATTCAAAGAGAAGGAGCTATTGGGTGCTGGCGGATTTGGTAGGGTCTATAGAGGAGTTCTACCAAGCAGTAAACTTGAGGTTGCAGTGAAAAGAGTCTCACATGAATCGAGGCAGGGGATGAAGGAATTCGTAGCAGAAATCCTTACTATTGGTCGTCTCCGTCACCGAAATTTAGTTCAACTCTTGGGATATTGCCGGCGTAAAGGTGAGCTACTTTTGGTCTATGACTACATGCCTAATGGAAGTCTCGACAAGAACTTGTATGGCCAGCCAACGGTCACCCTTAATTGGAGTCAAAGATTCAGAGTCATCAAAGGTGTAGCATCGGGATTGTTTTATTTACATGAAGAATGGGAGCAGGTTGTGATTCACAGAGATGTTAAGGCTAGCAATGTTTTGCTAGATGGTGAATTAAATGGAAGATTGGGAGATTTTGGGCTCGCTAGATTATACGATCGTGGAACTGATCCACAAACAACTCATGTTGCGGGTACTCTTGGTTATCTGGCTCCAGAGCAAATTCGAACCGGGAAAGCCACGCCATGCACCGATGTGTTTGCTTTTGGGGCATTTTTGCTTGAAGTTGCCTGTGGAAGAAGGCCAGTATCACAATCTCCTGCAAAAGATGTAATTTTGGTTGACTGGGTGTATTCTTGTTGGTACAAAGGTGATATTCTTGAGGCAAAGGATCCAAATTTGGGTACAGATTATGTGGCTGAGGAAGTTGAATTGGTTTTAAAACTTGGGTTGATCTGCTCCCACTCCGAGCCTGAAGCAAGGCCAACCATGCGCCATGTTGTTGAGTTTTTAGAAGGAGATATTCCTTTTCCAGAAATATCATCACTTATTCTCTCTTCCAGTGGTCTAACATTTGCCCATCGAGAAGGCTTCGATAGTTTTGCCATGTCGTATGCATCCTCAGTTTACAAGGGATTCTCCCATTCATCTTCTGTTCCAGCGTCTCTACTTTCAGGAGGTCGATGATTGACTGTGTACAATGCTTTGTACAAATGTTACTAGCGGAGAATGAACGTTCAGTCGTTTAGGTTATTATACTACTGATTCCTTGAATCTGGTAATTGTGTTTTTGTATATTTTTGGATGTTGCTATTTCAACCCACCCTAAAACACTCTTTCCCGTCCATGGCAACCTGGCAGGTTAGTGGGTTGTAGTTGCTTGGAACGTTCTGCAATTGTGAAAGTGAATCCAACCCGCGTCAATTTAATTTGGAGCATAGTATACGTAGAGGAGTCCAAAATGTCTCCTGGGGAGCTACTTTTCAGCAGCATAAAGCCATAAAATCCCATTATATCTTTTTATTAGCAAAAATCAGTAGAACTTTATTAGCGAGGGGAAACAAGTATGACAGACAGCAGCAAGCAATTTTCTAAGCAAAAAATAAAAAAGAATACATATAAAGATCCGCGAACGCAACTAATAACCTAAAGGTTGGTTTCAAAAGATAAAACAATATGTTCAAAATTTTCAAAGCAAATGCTTAATTTTGAGTTCTATTAACTTCAGATTTTACAAGATAAAAGTAATTTCCTTTAACCTTTCATTTAGAATGTAACTGTCAGTTATGTATACGTGTTTTTGGTTTTTCAAATGCAATATGTATTGTTTTCATCCTCCATAAAACTTTTCTATGAATTTTGAGTCCAATTCGTGATTAAGGAGAAGTGCATCATCGTATTTGAACAGTACTGAATCACTGCATATATATATATATATATATAATAGTTTTTTCTACGTATGCAGACGTACGTGAATTATTTAAATATAAATATTACAAATTAGTATAACGAATTTTATTATTAAATTTTTAATTAATTAATTTGATGTAATAATTTTAAAAATATATAATCAATTATTTAATTATAAGTTAAATTTTTATTTTATAATATTTTTAATATAAATATATTATTTCAATTAGATATTATAAAGTTGATATTTATAGAAATATATAATTTTTATACTTAATAATAAGTCATAAAAATTTCTACAATTATAATTATAAAATTTAGTATTATCTTCAAATTTTATTATCATATTAATGTTATTTATTTTTATGTTGCATACCAGTCACTATTATTTTAATCATAATATTTTTTAACTCATTTATTCTAAATTATTTATTATTATGATACGAAATATTTATGCTATTAATCGGCTATTATTATCTTATCATTTACTAACATATTATACATCATATAGCAAAATTAGATACATACTAAAATAATATAAAGTTTATTGCTTTTCAACAATATTAATTTTTAAAATAAGTAACTTCAAAATGCATTATTATTTTTTATGTGTCTACTATTTAGTAAATATGATGTAATTTGTCAATAATTTTTATAGAAAATATCAAATTTCATTTAACTTAATATTACTAAAATAGTAACTTTAGAGTTATAAAATATCATAGGTATAAAGCTTTTTCTAAATAATTTTGGTTTGTAAAATTAGTTACCTCAAAATATTTTCTTTTATAGTAACATTTATATAATATTTAGCTATCTTAATTTTGTTTTAAATAATACAAAAATCGAGATAGCTAAATGTACTGAAACTAACTTAATAATACACAATAATATGGTTACCATATTCTTCAATATAATATGTAAGAACTTTTTTAATTAAAAACAAATTTACATTCTTAAAATTCATTTTTTTAAAGCTATTAGTTTTGTTCTTGTAAAAATCTTTTAAGCAATAAAAATTTCAAAATAAAAAAGAAATAACGATAAAACTAAAATGTTAGTAACTTACGTTAATGAAATTAATTAACTTAAGTTTACTATTGATGCACATGTTTGTAATAATAAAACTAAAATATTTAAATAAAAATTAAAGAATAAATAGAAAATTAATGAATATGTGTTTATTTGTAAATAAGAAAATTAAGGTCTTTAAATAGGAATTAAAAAATATTTCCATTTTAGATTTTTCATATTATATTTTCTAAAACAAAAATTTATTTAGATATTAACTTAATTGTGAGTTAATCCTCTAAATAGACATAATCATAAAACTAAAAATTAAAACTAAATTTTAGTGTTATAAATATGATAGTACTTTTAATTAAAAATATAAAATTTATTTACTATTGTGTTATCAATTGTTTACTATCATACTATTTTATCAATAGTTCATTATCATGTTAATCATCATTTACTAATATGTTCTTAATAATTATACACTTTATTATCATTCATTTATAAATATATTATCAAATATTTTTACGTATTATTAATCATTTACTACTATGCTGTTGATCATATATTATTTTGTAATTAATCTTTTTCACTATTATATTCATCATTTACTAATTATTTAAAATTTTTTATAAATAATTTTATTTAGCAAAATTTTCACTCTAAAAGTAACCAACTCATTGCTATAAATTAACACTATATATAAATTTACTAAATATCATGTAGTTTAATAACTGTTTAGTAACATTGGTATGTAAAATTAGTAAGTAATATGTTATATTTATCATAACTTTTATCCATCAATTAAAAAATTTCTTATGTATTTTTTTAAGCAATTCTATAAAAATTCATTAATTTATAAGGTTATTGAACTACAAGATACTTACTTATTAAATAATGATATTTTTATAACTCTTTCTATACCTTAATATGCAAATTATTTTAATAATTTTTATCTAAATTCTACAAAAAAATATGAGCCAAATTCAGTAATTTAGTATTACTAAACTTTAGATAATTTTATAATTTTTTAATAATTTTGATATGCTAAATTACTAATTTCAATTATTTAAAATATTTTCATAACCTATAAATAACCTTAAAATGTATAATTATTTTTTATAACCTTTATATACTATGATAGCGTTAACAAAATTAATAACTGTGATAATATTTGCCAATAACTTTATGGATAACATTAACAAAATTAATAATTAAGGTTGCTAAAATAATAGATAAAGGCTTCTAAAAGATTCAATAGCTTTATTATTTTTTCAATAAAATTAATTTATAATATCAATAATATTAAATTATTTTATATTTTCATTACATTTATTTATTATTTAGTAACCTTATACTTTTTATAAAAAACTTCTAAAAAAATTAGTAATTTAGAGTTATTGAAAACATTAGATACTTAGTTATTAAAAAAAAGTATATTTTATAACTTTTTCAATAGCATTGATTTACAAAATCAATAACCTCAAAATGCATAAGTATTTTTTGTAGCCTCTTTACTGCTTAGTAATCATCGATATACTTTGTCAATATTTTTTATGAAAAATTAAAAAAATTAAATAAAAATTAATAGAAAATAATAAGTATAAAATTATATCATAGATTTATAGTTTATTCAATAACTATGGTTTGTACAATTAGTAATCTCAAAAAGTTTTTATAATATTTATCTAATATTTAGTAGTCTCAAACATATTTAAAATTATGTAACAATTGAGAAAGTTAAACATAATGAAAACTATACTTACTTAGTTATCCACAATAATTATAGTTATTGTGTTCTTCAATATAAATAAATCATAAGAGTATTTTTAATTAAAATAAATTAATTTTTATTCTACAATATTAATGTTTCTTAAAACTATTGATTTTCTTCTTATAAAAATATTTTACACCCATTCAAAAAAATAACAATGGAATGAAATTAATTAACTTGAGTTTGCTATGAATGTACAAGTTAGAAATAAAATAAATTACAAATGTGAATTAAAATTGAAAAACAAAAGGTTAAGAGAAATAAAATGTTAGTATAAAAATAAACCTCTGATATAGGAATTTGAAAAAGTTAATATCAGACTTTTTATATTTGAATAGCAATTCAAGCTTAAGAGAAATTATATTTTATAAAATAAAATTATATTCAAGCATAGTTAGTGATAAGTAAAAATTATGTAAAACAATTTTAAAATTTATAGCTGAAGAAATTAATCATTATTATCAACAAACATATATATGTATTATGAAAATCAAGCACGTAACATAAGGTAATGCATGTATTGCTCTCTAAAATTTTCATAGCTTAATTTTGTATAAAGTTTAATTTTTTATTAACTTAAATAAAAAAATAAATAAATGTTTAAATACTTATAAGTCATTTTTAGTCATTAAAAAATATAAGAATAAATTATATTTATTTATTCTATACATCCATGTATACTTAAAATAAGTTACTACTAAGTCATAAAAAGAAAAAGTTTAAGTATATATAGTTGATTTTGGCAAAACATACAGCTACATATGATAAATGAATTTATTATCACAACTTTATTTGGAGATAACATGTTTTAATGTAAAAAACATATGTAAATAATTTTTTCAATATACTTAATATATTTTGCTAGGTAAATAAAAGGAGTATAATTTATTATTCATAATTTTATAAGGTTTTTGAATCTTACAATGCTCTGATAATTTATATTAATTATTTTTTCTCCTCATGATTTTGGTTTAGAGTAAACAGTATATTTCAATTAAAATAGTTTAATTTTATGCGGAATTTTAAAAAAATATTTAGCTAATTTAAATAAATCAATGAAAATTAAATATTTAAATAGGATAAATTTATTAATTTAATTTATTATTCATAATTTACAGGGTTTTTGATACTCGATGCTCTATTAATTTTAAAATAGTCTATATTTTCATTAAAATGGTTTAATTTTAAGTAAACCTTTTTTGAACATTTAGCTGATTTAAATTTAAATAATTAATAAAAATTACCTATTTAAATAGGGAGAGTTTGTCAATTTTAAACTCATTTAATATCATGTGAACTCTATTTTAAATATTTATTAATTTAAATTTAAATAAATTAGTAAAATTACTTATTTAAATAGGAAAATTTTATTAATTTTAAAGTAGATTAATATCATGTGGACTTTATTTTTAAATATTTATTAATTTAAATTTTTAAATTCATTTGATATCATGAGGACTTTATTTTTAATTATCTATTAATTTAAATTTAAATTAATTAACAAAATTACATATTTACATAAGAAAATTATATTAATTTTAAAGTAAATTAATATCATGTGAACTTTATTTTTAAATATTTATTAATTTAAATTTAAATAAATTAATAAAATTATATATTTAAATAAATAACTTTTTTAATATTAAAATTTAAAAGATATTTTAACCTATTATTTTTAATATTTTTGAAGTTTATACTTATATATATAGATGATATATATGAATCTGTACATCATATGCTTGACACAGCCCTTCATTTTGAAACTTCAATGGTGGCATTGATGCTTGTGGGTCTCAAGAGTTGATGTCTTTGAAAATAGAGTGGGAAAACTGGCGTTGAAAACGCTGGTTCAGGCTTTTCTTGTCCCCACTCTTTTTTAATCTGAGACAGTCCGACCGACGGCAACTTAACAGGTAAACTAAACATCAAGTTTGCTGTGCAAATGCCACCAGTGGGCGGGAGGGGAAGTCTTTTTAATATTTCTACTTCAAATGTTCATTATCAAATTGCGACATCGTAATTGATTGATCTCGCTTTATTTTCTTTGTTATGTAGTGACTAGGTTGACTTTTTTTTTTAATAATTTTTTATTAGTGTTCGTTTTGAATTAGAATTTGCTAACGAATTATTTAGATTCGTTTATTATTTAAAAGATTTATATAAAATATTAATTAGATTTAAAAAATAAGTTCGATAAAAAATTAATTTATTTAAAATATGAATCGAATCATGATTCTAACATTTTAAGTGCAAGACTGATCATATTATATATTTTTAATAATATAATATTTTATTTTATTTTATTTTTATATATTATTTATAAACATTAAAAATATGTTAAGATATCTCTATTATAAATCTTGGTAAAAAATAAAGTTACTAAAAATTAAAAAAAATGTCAATTTTTATTTTTTTCCTAAAATACATTTAGATGAATTCAAACTGATTTAAATTATATATAGATCTAGATAAAAGTAATACCGAACTTAAACAAATAAATTCAATGCTAATATCAAATTTAAATTCAACCCACATCTAACCCATCAACACTTGAAATTAAATCAATGAAAATTTTACTAATATGTAATATCTACTCTCAAATTTTAAGCATCAAGAATATTAAATTATTTCATCCTTTTTTTTTTAGTTGAGATTATCAGAATTGATTTCTAATCATTTAGAAATCTAATATTCGATCAACATATTAGTTCGTAAATTATTTTATTATGTGTTTAATGGAATGTTTATATTAATTTTTTTAATAATTACTATTTATAATTAAACAAATATTCAATTTGAAATTTTAATTTTAACCTCATTTGATTTTTACTAATTGACTCGAATTGAACAAGTACTTCGATTTACCTTCAAATTAATTTTTTTTTCCGAGTAAAGGCCAAAATAAATATTAAATTGAATTTTCTGCCCCAAATTTTAAAATAACCAAGTAAATTTAGAATTTTTTCTCCTACTATGGGAACGGGTCAAGTACTTCAACTGTTCAGGGGTGGGAGTTTCTATGAACTTTCGCACTGATTTGAATCTCAAGCATCATAACATGATGGGGAAAAATAAATAAAAGGAAAAGAAAAGCAAAGAGAAAGAGAAGAAGGAGAAACAAAGCATGCAGACAATGGCAATGTGTTTCACTTTCAGATTAGCAATTACTGATAACTCTTCCGATAAGCTTCGCAGCTGGCTATGATGTTGATTTCATCTACGATCTAAGCCTTGATGGGCTCGTAGAAATCACTCCCAGTGGACTCCTAAATATCACCAATAAAACCAAGCAACAACAAGGTCATGCTTTCTACCCTGGCATTGTAAACTTCAAGAAAACCAACGGTTCAGTTTCATCCTTCTCTACCACCATTGTATTCGCTATAGCTTCTTAATACCCAACTCTCAGAGGTCATGGACTCGCCTTCGTAATCGCAATCACCAGGGGCCTTCCTGGAGCTCTTCCAAGCCAGTAACTCGGACTCTTCAGTAGGTCTAACGATGGCAATGGTAGTAACCACATTGTTGCTGTAGAACTCGATACAATAGAAGTTAAAGATATTTTTGACATCAATGACAATCACGTTGGGATAAATATTAACGGGGTGAAGTTTGATGCGTCTTCTCCAGCCGGATATTATGAGATGGGCATCCGTGAACTTAAAAACCTTACTCTGATTAATAGGCAACGGATGCAAGTTTGGGTCAAATATAATGGTCTAGAGAAGAAAATGGATGTTACAATAGCTCAATTTAATGTTCGTAAACCCAGGACTCCAAGTTTATCTTTGCATCGTGATCTTTCTTCAATTGTTAACAATAAAATGTATGTTGGTTTTTCATTGTCAATTTTTACTTCTATTCTCACATCATCTTATTATATTTTGAGTTGGAGCTTTAAGATTAATGGTCAGGCGCAAAAGCTTGCCCTGTCTCAACTTCTGTCTCACATCATCTCACAGCCTGAAGGTTTGTTACAAAAGATAAAACGACATCTTTAATAAGAATAATGGTAATTTCGTTATCTCCTTTCTTTAATAATGTAATTGTCAATTATTTATGTGTTTTTATCTTTTACAAATATAATACGTTAATCCAAATCAACATAATACTTTATAAAATAGTTAATCCAAAAAAGCTATTATTGCAGGTTGTCAAGTAAAAACATGTGCTCTTGAGAATATTTTTCCATAGCCATATTATTGTTTCACATATGTTCAGTATTTTCAATTGTTGTCAAAATGAAGGAAGATTCATTTGTACCAATAAACAGGTGGTGGACATAAGAGAAATTAGATTGATGGGCCAATCTAGAGTGGAAAATCTAGCTTCATGGTGATGCATTTAGCCCTTGTAGACTCAGACCCTGCGCCAATCCTTCTCGACAGAGATGGCAATTAGGTGGGTTCGAGCGGATTCAGAATGGATCATTTTAGGTTTAAATTTTTTTGAGTTCGAATTGATTTGGGTTTGAATTTATTCGAGTTCAGATTTTTTCGAGTTCGGCTCAATTGGAGTTCGGGCCAATTCAGGTTCGAGCCTATTCGGGTTCGAGTTCAGGTTCAGATCGAGTTCAGGTTTAAGTATATTTTACTTCATTTTTTTTATTTTATGTTCAATGTAATCATTTTTACGTAATTTTGAATTCTAAGCTTAGGCACGAATTTGGCTCCGACTAGCATAAAAAAGTCTTAGTTCGTTTCTATGGGCTTATCCATGGCCTGAAAAATTTTTGAATTCTAAGTTCAGGGCCGAATTTATCCTGGCCAACTCATTTAAATACAAATTATTATTCATAATATTAAAAAGTTATTTTTATATTAATATTTATATATTTTATAATTAAATTTAAATAAAATATATTATTTTATTAAAAAAATATTGTTTCAGGTCGAGCATACTTGAAACTTAAAATCTAAGATCTGAGCTTGATCGTGCCGAGCCTATTGTATTAGGTAGGCTGTCTACCCTATGGACAAGTCGTCTGGCTCATGAGCAGGTCTAGTTGCTAGTTTAACATATTATTTTTTTCATTTGTTATGTTATTATCTATTATGGTTTTAATATTTTTTAATTTATCTTATTACTTTATTATATTATTATCATCCTCTAATTATTATTGCTTGAAATAATAGTAATAATAATAATAATAATAATATTCAAAGAAGTATTTAAAATTTTACTACTAATATGTATAAACTCTCAATATTTAA
>JBBYHK010426804.1:8286-20794 GCA_038382065.1 Adansonia grandidieri
TCAAGCTCAAGATCCTACATATCTAAGCTAGCTAAACTTGTTTCTTTCCGTTTCCACTTGTTCGAACATCTAATTAAGCTAGTAAATTATGATTTTATCATCTAAACTTCAAGACCACAGCTCAACATCAACAAAACCTAGCTCAACTAAGCTTGAATCATTAAATTCCTAAGAATTTAAGCTAGTCAAAACCTAGTTCTAGATGTTTCATTTCATTCAAACCTAGATCAAGCTAATTAAACATGATTTCAAGTTAAATTTCAGCAATTGATCATGTAATGACACCTAAAACAAAATCAAATCAAGTACGTCAAAGCTTAAAATCAAATCAACACATCATAGCATCATAATCAAAGTCATCGAACACTATAGAGCAAGAATGCATCATGGTGGAATCATTAATCAAGTGTAAAAAGCATGGATCAATCATCAAAACATGGTAATTAACTTAAAATTAAGAAGAAAAGTTAAAGATTATACCCACTCTAAGCTAGATCCTCCTCTAAAGATGATGATAGCTTGAGAGAAAAATAAAATTCTAGATTTTTTTCTAAAATTTGGTAAATGATTCAAAGCTTCTAAATCATGGCTAATCATCCCTATTTATAAGCATCTAAGTTTGTGATTTAAGCTCTAATAGCCCTTTGGTGATCTTAGCTTAATCAATAAACATCTAACTAATTTTTAAGGGAAATTATAATTATGCCATTAATGAAAGATGAACAAATTCCCATATTAAATAGATGTTGAAATTCGACCATGACTAAATTCCAAGCTAATCTCATACAAATTTTTATTCCATTCTATTGACCATGATGTGCACATGTAAAAATGCAATATAATGTTCCTTCCTGTAGTAAAAATCTGCCCTAATGACTTTCTCTAGAAAAATCTAAAATTTTCTATCCCAGACTTCTCAAATTAAGCATCGGGAAACCTAGCCTTTTAAATTCCTAAGGTCTTTTCGTGACCTAGTCCTGATTACACCTTCTTGACTTAAAGTCCATGTCCAATTTCATTTTCATGTAATTAATTTTGAAATCCAAGCTGTAAAACTCTTTCAATTTCAAAATTTAACCCTAAGATAAAAAGTTGACTTTTTATAGTTGACATTGCTTATAGTTGATTTTTGTCATTATGTTGACTTTTGAATATGACTAGGCTTACACATTGCCAATTACTTTAGGCTTATCCTAGGGGGTAACCTTCTTAAGCGGCTGCCAACATTACTGGTCTACCACTTAACCAGCTAAACTAGACTTTTACTCTTTTATGGGCCAACCTCACTGGGTATATAACATTGTAGCCGTATTGGGCTTTTTCTTTTTATTGGCCAATTTCATTGCTTTTCTACTTAACTAACTACATTGGGCTTTTTCTTTTTGTTTTTCTTTGTATACCAATTATAATGGATTTAACTTACTAGGGAAAAAATGATATTACCTGAATTATCATCCACTGAGGAACAATCTTATTTCTACTGGTTCCACTAGGGATATATTTCTTTTGAATAATTTTTATAATGCAATATAAGTGCATATGCATGATTCCTACTTTCATGTTAGTATGCAATCATAGTCTTAGGTATTCATGAGAAGACAACTTAAACAAAGCTAGGTTTAGAGAAACAACTTGGATGAACCAGCTTCAAGACAACTTGGATGGAAACTAAAGTTTGAAAAAGTGATTTGGGCAAAACCAAAGACCTACAAACATTTCTTAAAACATCTTTTAAAAGAGGCTTTTGTAAACACTAGAAAATATCCTCTTAAAGAGACTTATATGAGCTCTAAACATATTATTAAGAAAGGCTTTAGAAAATTTTCATAAATATCCTTAAGAAAAGGCTTATAAAATTAGTGAAAATATCTTCAAACACAGGCTTTGAAATCGTTAAAATCCTCCTCAAGAAAAGGCTTAAAATTTTTAAACTCATCCTCAAGAAAAAGCTTGTAAACTTCTTTAAGAACATCCTTAAGAAGAGACTTTTGAAATAACTCTAAAAAATATCCTCAAGAAGAGGCTTACAATATATGAAAACATCCTTAGGAAAAGATCTAAAATTTTTGAACTTATTCTAAAAAAACGCTTAAAGATATCCTTAAAGAAATTTTCTTTATGATAATTTAAGATCTCCCTTAAACATCCAATGCAAAGCGCACTACAACTGCTATGCAATGCCACAGACTTGATCATGTAATGTTGTGTATGGTATGGAAAGAATGTCATTCAATGACAACATCTCTAACAAACACTTCTTCAAATAATCTCGTTATATAATCTTTTTCAACCATTTTCCCTTTATGATTTCAACATATGCGATACCTTTTATTAATCTCAAACTGTTATCTTTACCAACAATTTTCTCTCTTACCCCCATGATATAACCCATCAGTGTTTGTCTCACCCTTTTCTTGCCCTATAATATTAAAACTTTTAGGTGTACCCATGTTTAGATTAACTTTTTTTATTAATTCTTTTTCTTTGAATGCACCCTGAGCTCTTTATACTCCAGAAGAGATCATTTTTCCAATATATACCATTTCCATGATGGTTTCTACATTTTGCCAAAAATCCATGCCTCAAGTTTTTCTTTCTGGTCCTCTAATTTAGGAAACATGATTCCTAATAGTCATTTGCCCTTCATTTAGGTGAACCTTTACCTCTATTCATGACATCTTTTTCTCAAAGCAAAATTTTTTAAGAAACTCATTTGCTTTAAGAAAATTGAGTTTGAAAAACATTGCCTTCCAAAGCATATAATATTCAAGTCTCTAAAAGATTGATAATCCACTACTAGAAGATTCCTTGAATGATAATTCAATCTGTCACAAATTTAAGTAAAGGGTTTAACATAAGAAAGCTTTAATTGGTCTAAGAGGTTTTCATAAAAATGCAATATATGCCTTACTTTTCGAGGCTCTCGAATGAATCATTCTTTATGAAACATGGATTCCTTAATAATCAAACGTATTGATATTCTCATAAAATCCCTCTATCAATAACCCAGTTAGCATTAAGATTGGTTGTGACAAGCTCAAAGTTAAGGAATCAATTAGAAGGGCAAAAAGATCTAACTTCTCAAGTCAGTCCTTCTAATAAGAGTCGATACCATAAGGTATTTAGGGATTTTTAGGTGTCCTTATATTTCTTTCTTCTTAACAACATCTTGATAATCCCATGAATGACAATGAAAATTCTCGTATTTTGCTCTAGACTACCTATTTCTAGGTTTTCACCTTAGAGCTCAATTATTTCTTTTGTTTAATTATTTTTTTCATATTTTTTTTTTTTTTTGCATATCATGCTCTTAGAAATACTTAAATCTATCCAAACAACAATTTCCTAAAGAATGGACTCAACAATAATTTTTTATTTTCTATTTTTTCTTTTTTATTCAATTTTCTTTTTTTTATGTAAGGAATCTTGACTTGGCCATAATTTATTAGGCATTTTCTAGAAATGTAGAATAGGATATCCATCTTCATATTTTCCCCGAAGAGATTTTCTCTTTCCATGCCTTCCAATATGGAGGGCGATCTTTTATCAAGGTTTAAAGAAAGAAATAATTCATTAGGCTCAAAATAGGTAAGTAAGGGAAACCATTTCTATAATTGAGTAAGGATAGTAAAAGATTGCTATATGTCATCTTAAGCACAACTATTTAAGTTGAAAAGTCATCTTTTGAGAAATAGTTTCCAAGCAATCTTAAACATCCTAATCACATGATTTTGCATTCTATTTCATTTTTTTCTCTTTTTTCTTTTTTTTTTCAAATTTTTGTTTTTCCATGCCCTAAAATTCACTTCTTGATTGTCCTTTTTCTCTCTACATTTATTGGCATGTCTCTTTTTCGATTCATCACTAATGAGGAATTATAGGATATCAAGATTAAAGTTTACTTGAGGCATCCTATGTTCAAATGATAAGAGATTTTTAGCTTTCCATAATTTAAAAAGAATATAGCTCAAAAGGATAAATACTTAGGTCTATTCAAAGTGGTATGAAAGAAATAAACTTAAATGGTTTTGTAATAGCAACAAGTTATGTTATTTACCCATCATGCCCCGAATGCAAACTAGTTTTCAAAATTAATGATCAAGAGGTTCACTTTTCAAAGGCTAGAAGAAAGGTAAATTTTAGCACAATTTGACTCTAAATTACCATAGTTTTAGGATCTTTACTAGAATATCTGATCAACTTGATTTTGAAAGGAATCCATAAATCATAAAAATCTTTTCTATCACTTCTAACCTAGGTCGAGGCATTCACCTTTTTGGTTGTTTCAAAGCAATCATGGCTGGTGAAATTTAAAGGAAATTCCCTAAAGTTAGGTGTCTCTTAAACAATCATAATGTTCATGAAAAGTCTAGGAAATCAATGTAGAAGCATAAGTTCATTCCTACCAATAAACATCAATATTCTTGAAACTTTATATTATTGCACTTTCTTAAAAATTCTTTTTTTTAGAAAACATTTTATCATTTTCATCAAAATTTCTAAATCATAACCACTCCCATTTATGCTACCAAACATTTCAAATAATGCATGCTTTATAGAAAAGACGTCAATCTAGAAACAGAGATTTTTAATATAAGGTGCTGCTACAATGAATACCATTACCAATATCCTTTCCTTTCTTAATTATAAAGATTTCTCCACAACAAACCCTTGAGCCCAAAGCATCAATGTTCAAGCCTACTCTTTCCCATAAAAAATCAATAAGTTGTTTAAACCTTCAAGCTTTAGCATTAAGTATAGCTTAAACTTTGTCATTAAATGCCTTGCAATTTTTTATAGAATGCCCTTCTATTCCTTGGTGGTACTCATAAGTAACATTGGGATCATAGCATCTTGAGTAAAGAGGCTTTTTTAAGCCTTACAAGGATAGGGAAATCAACCGATTTTGGACAAGCAAAGGAAAGAGCCTTGTATAGGACATTGGTAAAGAATGATACACCTTTGCCCTTTTTCTCTTACATTTTTAGAATAGTCTAAATTGTTCTTTGAGCTATTGCATATATTAGTAGATCAAGGGAAACTAGCTTGTGAGAATAGCCTTTGGTCGTAAGGATAGACCTGTTGAGGCTAGTGATGAAAAAAGGGTTAGGAATGAGGTAAACTAGTGAAGATACCTTCTTGTACCATATATAATCCTTCCTTTTCCTTACTTTCACTAATAGGGATTGCCATGTATTCATTGAAAACAATTCTTTTTTTACCTTAATTCTGCATGACTATTCATAATCCTTCTAATTTTTATTCCTTATTCAATTCTTCTTACAATAGAAACTATATTTCTAAACTTTAAGGAGCCATTTCTGACTAATTTGTCATAAAATAGAGGTCGGAGAGTGTCTCCTAAACAAGTATTTAGCTCCCTATTAGTGAGGGATGGTTGGACTTATGAAGCCATATTTCTTTATCTATAGGCATACTCTTTATAGCTTTTATCCGTATCTTTCTTTATATTCTGAATAGTCCACTGATTGAGCATGAATTCTAATATATGCTTGCATTGCTCTAGAAATGCCTTAGAAAAATCTTTCATGTGCACACCTAGCCCTTTTCTAATCGAGAATACCATCCAGACAATACACCAGTCAAACTTTCTTAGAAGACATTAATGTATAACTTTTCATTGCTTAGATACTCAACTATCTTATGGTAGTAAGCAATCAAGTGAGTTCTTGGGCGCCTCGATCCATCATACTTTTCAAACTCTAAAATCTTAAATCTAGGTGGTATGACCAGTTTAGGGACTAATAAAAATTCCTTTGCACATATTCCTCTTTTTTTAGTCTCAAAGGCTCGAATCCTTTTTTCATACATTTCATACAACCTAAAATATTATGCATTCTTTAACGAATTTGCTTTTAATGTCCATATTTAGTGTTTTAATAGGATTTGGAAGACATTCCTTTTGATTTTTAGTTAATTTCGAAAACCCTAAGTCAATAGTTTGCTTTATGTAGGGCATCTATTTGCAACATTTTCCCTTTTTCCTATTTGCCAAATCATTATCTACAACAATTGTCCCATCTAGTTCTAGACTTATTCCAACTTAACCAAGCATTTTGATTTTCTTCCATCTTAAAAGTTTTCAACCTTATCTTTCCTTTTAAAAAAAACAACCTGAATAAATCTCCCTTAATAACCATAGGCCTTACTAATACTTATCTTGATTCTTCTTTCTAAAAATTTTACCAAAACCTTCTAGCTTTTATAGGCATTTAGGGATATGTTATGCATGCATAAAGGTATGGGATGCAACTATCAGAAATGATAATATACGACATTATGGATAAGGTCTAGGTACGAACATATGGAAAGTATTATAAAGGAAACCCAAAATCTAAATTATTCAAAAACAATATCTTTTGATTCTTACATTTCCTTATATTTATTAACATTCACAAATTATAAAACCTATACTTACTAGAATACAAATGATAACCAGAATTGGCATTACAAACATTTTAGTAACATAAAATTCAAATATCTTAGGAGTTTTTAGAGCATTATCTTCAGATTCTAGCATTTATTTCCTATAGTAATTAGATTTTTTGCCTTCAGAGTTTAACAATTTGACCTTGAAAAAATTCTCCACTTCGTATTTCAGATGAAAACAATTCTTAGTTGAGTTACCTTAACCACCAAAATGATAATCAAACCACTCATTGGCAGTACATTAGTCAAGTACAGAGGTTTTAGTGATTTTGCTAGTATGAAGTTACTCTAAACAAGGAAACATGTCAGTGTACGTCATAAGAGTTAAGTGGATCATGTGCTTTTCTCCCTTCTTTTCTACTTCCTAGAAAAAAACTATTTAGAAGTATGTTGAGGAGAGCAAAAAACTTCCTTGTGACCCTGTTGAATCTCTATTTCAAGTTATAACAATATTTTATTTATAAAAATTCGTACCATGTTCTTGGATTCCAAGCAATCTTCAATATAATGCCCCTAAATTCCATAATGATATTCACATCTTTCATCTAGATTATACCAATCAGGATAAGCAAGCCATCAATCTGACAACATAACTGTATGTTTAATTGTTCTTGACACTATTAACATTCATGATGTAAAACTCTAAGGTGTTCATTCACCTTAGCTTGGTTTGATTTTTTGGACCCATCTTAGCCATTAACATAATAGCAAAAGAAAATTAAAATAAAAAATAAATATAAACTCGTATCAATAGGATGATAAATATCTTGAGTGATGAAGTTCGTTCAACACCACTTAAGACTTAGACTTAAAAAAATAAAATGAGCAAAGGCTAAAAGCATTTCGTGATTGTCCCTAAATTATGGGTTCTTCAAGACTTTCGGGTATGGTTAACTAAATTTGGCTCCTATGGTTCATTATATGCATGTTTAAGATGACCTTTAACATATGAAATCCCTAAATTATTCCCCATGCCTAGTAAGGACAGTTGAGGCACCCCAAACTTAGGCCCATCGTAGGCTTGGTAGAACAGGTTGATCTGGGTGAGAACGTTGCTCATGTTTATATGGATGAATCATAAAAATAAGGGCAATGCACCTTGAGGGCATTGGCTGGCCAAACAGATTATTAATTACGTTATCAGTTAATAACCTAATATATCTTAAAATTGGTCTTAAATCTCTTCTTGCAAGGTACTCGACAGAGAGTCTAATGCATATGATAATGGAGTGTGTGCCAAGAAAGCTCCAAACTTGGATCTCACTTCATCATCCGAGATATATATTAATCATTTTGCTTATTTTTATAAGCAATCACGCATTAAAAATTTTTTATTTAAGCATTATAACATGGTTAGTGCACATAACAACATCATAATAATCAATCAATCAATCAAATAATGACAACGATAAATATTAATGGGATTATAATTGAACATCGACTAAAATCAAGAAAAATCAAAACTCGGATAACATGTGACTAGTTCGAGGCGTGACTCTCTAAACTCACTAGTGGAGCCACCAAAAAGCTATCGTAAAATATCAATATATGAACCTTAATGTATCAGAATAGATAACACTTTGAATAATCATAGGGCCCTAGCCAGTTAGACAAATTGCTTGTCTAAACCTATCATACCTATAGCACCTAATTTTGTCTGGGCTCTTCCTACAATAGTCTAAAAATATCTGAGACCAAGAACTTAGCAGTTGTATAGTGGGGTTAAACTTCCTTCAGGTAAACTGAACATTTTCAAGACATTTTTAATCCTATTAAAATGGTCACAGGTGCACATGACAAAAAAAGTGCCATTACGAAGGCCAATCTCAGATAAAAACAAAAAATTAGCTTTTAATTTATTCTTTTTAAAATTTAAAATTTACTTTTGTTGATGTTATCATGGTCAAATTTTTCATTTTAGGAATTTGTTAAGAATTTTTGTGAAATTTAGGAAGTTGACCATTGTATAATTTTATTGATAACCCTTGTAGTATTAATGCCGATATGCACTCCAAAAAATAAAAAATATTGAAAAGAAAATATGTATTGGCATTTTAGACATGAGGTACTAATTGAAAAATTTATCAATTAATTTTGAATATTTCACTGTACCATGAGTTTTTATCCTTATTATTTTTACCAACTAACATTTTGAAAAATGTATTAAATTCAACTCATGTTTCTAAAGTTGGATTTATTTTTGGAATTTTATCATTTCCAAAATACAGAGTTTTCTATTTTGTAAATTTTTTAAAATTTTTTGAGTTTATGATTTTTCAAATTCTTTAAATATTTTCCTTAAATTCATCTTAATTCAGTTTTTGAAAATTTAATTTATTTTATGAGTTTTGTATTTTTTTCAAATAACAATTTTCTTCTATAAAGGTTTTTCTCATAAAATTTTGAGTTTGGGATTTGTAATTGTCTTTTTCTTGCACATAAAACTTCTAAAAATCTTTTCTATAATTGAATAATTGGAATTTTTAAAAGAAAATTTTATAATTTTTATTTTTATTATTTTGGGCCAAATTTCCTTAATAGGCTTAAAATTGGCAAATTTTGTTAATAGACCCAATAAGCTCATTTATTTCTCAACGAGCCCAATAAGATTCAAGCCCACTTTTTATTTTCTATCAAGCTCACTTCATTCTCTACAAGCCCAACAAGCCCATTCCTTGATTATTCCAACAAGGCCCAATTAAGACCATTTTAATTTTACAACAAAGCCCAATAATTTTCCCTCTTCAAAATTTTTATTAATTCTTGTGTATCCAAAATTTTCATATGACTATTTAATTAGGCTTTTTATGTGTTTAAATTTGTAAATAAATTTGTTAATTTATAACTTTTATTTTCTTTCCAATTCATTTTTATATTATGACTCTTTTTTTCATTTTTTTCATTCTTTAAAATTTTTATATTTATTTTAATTATAAAATTTTTATATTTAGTTAAATGAACTAGTTTGGTTGGAATGTAATTTTTCCTTAACTAATTTAATTACATTTTAACTATATATTAAATTAATATTATCTTAATAATCATTAATCCTAACCTTAGACCACATGAATCACCCCTTTAGACTTTTGACTAAGGATATAAAAAGACAAAATTAACTAATTTAAATCTTATCAAAACTAAAAAAATCTTAACAGTAAAAAAATTAATTAATAAAAAATAACAAATAATTCCTTCTTAGCTGAAGCTCCCCCTTATAAATAGGGGAATGATGTTTTCATATAAAGGCTTTAGCATCGCATAAGGAAAAACACTAGCAAACATTGGAACTTATTAGGTTTTTAAGCTTTTTAAAGTAATTTCTCTTGTAAAAAAATTTATTTTTGTTCATCTCATGCTTGATTATTCCTTGTAGGAAGCTTTGTAAAACAATTGAACCCTAAACCCTAAAACTAAGAACAAAATCAATTAAGGGCTGAGACAAAAAAGGGTTTCTACATGTAGCATCCACCACTCTAAATTTATCTACTCCTTCTATGACCCTTAGTCTCTTCTTTATGACTTGTAATTGCAGCTGTTCATTTTCAGCATGCTTAGATGCTTCTGTCATAAACTTATCAACTCAACATACTCATCAAGGTTAGGGACTAAAGGATTCATCAAATTAGATCACAGATTTAACCCCTTATCCATAATTATCCCTGGCATTGAAACTCTAGGATATCTATGCACCATAGGAGTTATTCCACCAATGGGCACAGTTTGAGACACTTGAACCGAAGGCACCATGTTTTCTACCCTTGCATCATTCAGAGACTCATTAGATTATCCCTTTGGATCAACTTCTCCAACTTGAGAACCTTAGCCTTCTACTTATTCTTTCTTTTTGGTTGTGATTGTTAATGTCATCAATTCCATCATCTTAACTAGCTATAACCTTAATTCCTTTTGACCTTTCATCATCCATTCTTGAGCTTTCTCCACCTTTTCTGTTTTAGCTGTAGAATTATTTTTCATATTTCTAATATGGGATCAAGTATTGTACCTCCTCTGAATGGGTACCTTTAAAAACCTTCCCCGTCATAATATTTTCCTTAAAAAATACACCAAATTTAGAATCCCGTATGTGATTATCATGCATGCTATGACATGAATGCAAGTACACCATAAAAAGAATGAGTTAGTATGAATGCGATGACATGAGTAATATGCAAACATATCAAAGGCATTGGCTAAGGTAATAGCTCTAAAATGAGATCACCATTAAAGTCTAAGTCAACTACTGATTCTTGATATAGTTCACTAGCCAATCTTTCCCAAGAAACTTGATAATTAGTGAGAATAATTCGGTACATATTTGAATATCAGCTTTTCCATGTTTCTAGAAATAACTATGGATCCGTATTTGTAACAATGATATAAACTCGAGAAATCTACTCCTCGATTTCTTCTTACAGAAGTTTATGGACTGTATCCTCTTAGCTAAAATCACAATAACTGGGTTGATATTGTATCTCAATTGACCAAAGAAATCAAGCACAGCTATATTAACGTACCACAAAGTCATAGGAAATACCACCAATCCATAAACAACCCATGCAAAGATATCTCTTTTCTTTTTTGAGTCTGAGCAAACATCTATCAAATCTCATAGCCTATCCATAATATACAATCACTTTAATGTACACCCATTTTGAAATGGCATGCTTGATACGGAACAAGGTGGTGTACTCCTTAATTGCTGAAACCTTTCCTCTTTATTGAAAGTGGAGCACTGATATCTCAAATTCCAAAACTGTGCCACCACTTAAAGCAACTACTCATCTATCTTAGCCCAAACCAATAATGTTATAACTTCATACTTGTGGGTGAATAGATCTTTCTTGATACTATCCCACCAATCCTATATAGCTTCTAAATCTAACAAGTCATTCCATTAAAACTCAATGTTGGCTGAGATTGAAAATAGTAAAACATAGTTCACTTTCATTGGATTGCTATGTCACTTTTGAATCTCTTCTGACCAATCCTTCACTAGAAGTGCTTTTCTTCTACCAAGACCATACGTTCCTCTATATCGGATGACTCTTTAGATGGACATTGTCTATTTATACCAATAGCCTTTGGATGCACTAATGATGATGCTAAAATGCATGTAAAACAAACAAACAAGGTAACCAAAATCATGAATTAGTCATATAGAAAATAATTTAAATATTCTGAATGGTCTCTAAAATTTTAATCCTAGAAGAGACATATTTATGTTGGTATTAGGGTACGTACCCTATAATCGAGCTATAAAAACTAGCCCCATAATACATGGTCCTAACTTAAGGCATGATTCGTTTAAGGACATTTTTCTCGAAACTGAGCTATCATAATGCTTCTAGGGTCACATTAGCATCAATCCAACTGTGTAATGGTATGTTCAACTATTCTCGACACTATAATATTCATGATGCAAAACTTCGAGGTGTTTGTGTGCCTCAGGTCAATTTTATTTTCCTAACAGATTTTAGCCATCAACCCGAGAGCTAAATGCAACTTATAATTAATTGTAAATATAGACTCGTATCGACGAGGTGATAAATACCTCAAGTGATAAAGTTTATTCGACAACACTGGAGATTCAGACTTAGAAAAAAATGAGAAAATGTTAGAAGTGTTTCCTGATTGTTTATAAACTTTAGGTTTTTTTAGACTTTTGGGTATGGTTAACTACATTTGGCTCCTACAGCTCATTATATCAGATGACCTCTAACACATGCGGTCCCAAATCATTCCCACTACTCAGTAAGGACAGCCAAGGCACCCTGAACCTAGGCTAATCATAGGCTTGGCAGAATAGGTTCAATTTATAAGTACACTGCTCATGTTTGTACAAGCAAATCATGAAAACAAGAGCAATGCGCCTAGAAGGCTTTGGCATACCATTGGATTATTAATCATGCGATCGGTTAATAACCTTATATATCATAAAATAGGTCCTATATCTCTCCCTATACGGTATTAGGTAGAAAGTCTAATACATATGTTAGTATAAAGTCTGCTGGGAAATCCAAAACTAGATCTCACTTTATCATTCA
Organism: Adansonia grandidieri; assembly: GCA_038382065.1. Classification (NCBI taxonomy): domain Eukaryota; kingdom Viridiplantae; phylum Streptophyta; class Magnoliopsida; order Malvales; family Malvaceae; genus Adansonia; species Adansonia grandidieri. The sequence goes on from JBBYHK010426804.1 coordinate 20,781, forward strand.
AGATATATATATAT
>JBBYHK010426914.1:0-22259 GCA_038382065.1 Adansonia grandidieri
AACTCTCAATATTTAATGAGTTTAATAAATAAAATTAAAGAAAATGTGATAAATGGATAATATACTTTATTGATAATGTTTTCAAAGCTCATGATATAATTTACTTTTTGATAAATTAATATTTTATCATATATAGACATGTTCAATGGTCGAGTTATCCACCAGGCTCAATTAGGCTTGGGCTTAGGTTCTCATATTTTTATATCAGACTTGTTTCACCCGGCTAAGAATAATGATTTTAAATTAATATACTTTATTTAAATTTAATTATAAAGTTATATAATATTAATAAAAAATATTCTTTAATGTGATAAATAGTAATTCTGGCTTTAATAGATAGATTTGAGCAAGTTAAATAAAGGTCTGGGTTTGGAATTTTAAAAAAATTTAAGCCATGGCCCGGTCCAACCTATGAGTAACTTTAATCATATTTAAGATGTAAATTAAGTTTTTAATATTTAATTAAATTATTAAAGTAATATTAAAATAAAATTCATAATTAAAGTTTTTGATTTATTAAAAATTATTTAATTATAATTTTTTTCATATTTATTTTTAGTATTAAATTCGAGTTCGGGTTCGAGTTCATTCAGGTTCGGGTCATTTCGGGTTCGGATCATTTCGGGTTCAAATTTTTTCAGGTTCGGGCTATTTCGGATTCAGACCATTAACTTTTGAGTCAAATCAAATTCAGTTTGAGTTTGAACTTAAATTTTTTCAGATAAATTTTTGAATTCAAGTTTATTTTGCCAGTATACGATTTATTGAGTGTAGTATAGGACCCATAAAACTCAATTGCTTCCAAAAGTAACACATCCATCGTGCATACAAGACAAGTTGGCCCAAGGAGTAGAAGAAAGTTGGGCCTAGGCATGTTAGAAAACCAGTTATGGTGCTGAAATTTATCAGGCAGAGTTAAGTTGATGTGATCAACATGTCTTGTTCTGATTTTAGAGGGTAATTTACATTTTAAGTGGAATTTTGTATTAATTTTTATATAGGTTGCATATTTATAATTTTATTAAATTATAAATTAAATTTTAATAAATTAGATCATTTATATTAACTCCGTTTAGTAATTATAATTAAAAAGTTGACCAAGATTGTATACATAGTTATTTTTATATTTCTTCAAAATTAAGAATATGCATATTGAATCAATTTTTTTAATTAAAAATTACTTAACAAAGTAAGTATAAATGACTTAAATTATTAATAATAAAAATTTAATAATATAATTTGATAAAATTAAAATATTTAATTTATATGAAAATTAATGTTAAATTTAATAATATAAAATATAAATTAGTTGATTTTTGGTCACGAACAGGTGGTTACATTTGGATTGTTTGTTGCAGTTTATCCCAAAACAGGAAGAGCAACAGGTTCTTCTAAACCAAACCCAAATAAACCCAATAGTTAAAGCAGAAAAAGTAGTTGTGGCCCAATCTAACTTGAAATCTTACTAATGGCTAGGGTGGGCTACATGTAGTAACGCAACGTCCAAGGAGAAAAACGTGAATAAGTAAAGATCCGCCTAAAGCTTGGGTCCTTGGGTGCTGGTTGGCATCATCCGTCGTCAATGAAGAATCCGCTATTGGAGGTTGAAATTGCTTCTCTCGTATTTAAAAAGGATTTAAAAGGAAAATCCCAAGTTGCCATGTGGGCAATCCTAAAAACTTTTTTTAAAACAAAAGTTTCGATTAGAACAAAAATCATTTTTTTTTAACTGAAAATGGTTTGAATCTTTCTTTTCCTTTTTAGGTTTCTGAATGAACCCAAAAAAAAAAAAAGAACTTCGAAAATCAAAGTTTATACTAGAAGAACAACATTTGAGTTGGACCAAGCTAGTTGTCCAATATTCGAGTTAGGAAATTTAGCATTTGGCTGTATTAGGTGTAATTGAACAACAAATTGTCGTACTTGTCGTCAACCTTGTAATTGTCGAAAATCGATATGCTTCTAAGAGATATGCTTAAAAAGTTGTTGGCATTATCTCAAGAGCCTTATATTGATAAGATTCTTGAATGTTTCAACATGCACAACTCAAAGCCAATAGATACCCCGATGACTCACAATTCTAGAGTTAGTGAAACAATGTATCCGTAGACTCTTGAAGAAAATGAAGAGATGCAAAAGGTTCCATACTTGATAGCCATTGGAAGTCTAATGTATGCCATATTATCTAATAGGCCTGACATTAGCCAAGCAGTGGATTTGTTAGTTTGCTATTCGTCTAATCTTGGCAAACAGCATTGGCAGTGTATTAAAAGAATTTTTCAATATCTTAAGGGTACTAAAAACTATTGGTTATGTTACCAAGGTGGTGACTTAAGGTTACAAGGATACACTCGTGCCGATTAGGGAGGTGATAGAGACGGATACAAATTTACATCAGGTTATATTTTTCTGCTTGATAATAGGCCTATCTCACGGAGTAGCAAGAAGTAGACTTATACAACGTTGTCAACAATGGAGGTTGAGTTTATTGCTGGATTAGCTGCTGTGCAAGAAGACTTATGGCTTGGTCGTTTCCTTAGTAATTTAGGTGTGGCTGTGCCTAAAGATATGCTAATCATTATTAATTATGATAGTATGGCAGCATTGGCTTATATGAAAGATTTGAAGTATCATGGGAATACCAAGCTCATAGGCTTGAAAAATAACTTTGTTTGAGATGCAATTAAAGAAAATAAGGTTTAAATGGAATAAATTTTTATAGGTCAAATGATGGCAGATCCTTTAACTAAACCAATACCACCAATTTACTCACTAGACATGTTAATGCAATAGGCCTTCGTAGATTGTAATTTAATTTAGATGAGCTTCTAATTGTCACATATTTATACCCTTGTATGAATGAATGTACTGTTTTTTATGAGTTTGACACAATAAAGTTTCTTCATATTACATGCATATTCTCTTTAATTCACAACAAAAAATTAAGGTATGTCAAACATAGGTAGAAGATTGGTTTTCACGTGAATAAGCCGCTTTTATTTTTTATGTAAGAATAGGATGATACTACTCATGTGAATAAGTTTAGATTATTTAAAGATAATCTATTATCTTAAATAGGAATTGTTACTTATTTTAATGGGAGTCATACGTGGTAATGAAGATAAGGTAATAAGCAATTTAATGAACATGTATAATCATAATACATGATGAAAACCTACGCATCCAGGTGTGTTGATCACAGTGTTTGATTAACTTAAACTTATACGGTATTTGTGTTGACATACTCTCTTAGTGGATAATGTTAACTCCAATGGGAATTACATAGAGTTGTTGGTTCAAGTGGGAGTCTACTTGGGGGAATTCCACATTAAATAATTTAAGTGGGAGCGACAACCCATTATTTTGTGGAGTAAATCATTTAACTGGGAGTAATACCGTAGCACATGTGCATATCATGTGTGTATGAGATGACTATCAAAGAAAACAAAGAGTGATCCTGTCTTTTTGTGTGTAAGTTTCTTTTGATCAATTTAGTTTAATTACTTGTACGCTCTTAGTGACTACTGACTAATATTTGATTATTTGAAGATGTTGTATTTACTTTTATAGGATTTCCTAAATGAATATGAACATACAGTCTTATGGAACCTTGCTGGGTTCAAGTTATTAAATAATTAGTACAAAAGAAAAGACTTTGTAAGATACAATGTCATTTATAACTTGAAAGGCGTGCATATATTACTTTATGTAATATAAATAAGTTTAGGTATGAGATGACTTATATATATAAGTGCACTTGATCTTTGGTACGATTCATGAGTGTGAAATAAGTTTCGATTCACAAAAGGGATTGAATGTAGCCAAATTATGTATCAAACAAATCTTATAGCATAAGAGGTATGGTTGATGGTTTGTGAATAATTGACGTGAATAAATTTGGAGTTATTTTAGATTTACATTTATGATGTATCATAAATGAATCACAAATTAAGAAGGATCTTCTATGTATACTTAACTGTTACATAGTAAGATAAACTCAATTACATTCCTATGGTGACACTGTCATGTATTTCAATGTGAATGCTTGGTTACTTATTTATGGTTTTGGGGCTGAATCATATGTAATGCATCAAACTTATTTAGTGCGAGTGGGAATTGTTGGATATATATTTTGGAAATATTAGAAACGTACAAATTTCACACAAATTAAATTTGAAAAGAAAATACCCATAGCCCTCATCAAAAGCCACAACTCTTCATGTTCTTTAGTAACCACATATGGCACCCTCATGTAGCTAATCAGGAGTGGGCGATTACTAGATCCTCTCAATTTAAATAGTCTTAGAAGCCAAAGAAAAACTTATTATTTTTCTAGCTAATTTGAAAATTAAAAACTCTCTCATGAGACTTTCGTGAGAATCTCTAATAAGAGAAAATAAAAGCTATAAGTAATTGGGAGACAAAATAAGGGCATAGCATTTAGATTTGGAATCTAAGAATGCGATAGATCTGTTCTTCTTAATTGTTTCCTTTCAAGTTGATTAAAAAGCTGCCTTTTGCTATGTTTGTTAGTTATCTTCGCAATTAAGAGATATTTCATCATTTTTTATATTTTTTTATATAATCTTTTAAAAGATTTAATGAAATCCAACAATATATTCTAGGATATATATATATATATATATTCTAAGAATTATCACTAATTTATTTAAAGAAAGATAAATTATAATTTTAATATTCTTTTAATTCTAAATTTAAATAAAATTTGTATTTGATAAATTTTAATTTTGAACTAAATAATTTATTAAATAGTTACTTAATAAATAGTATAATTTAAATTTTGTCATAAGTATAAAAAAATAAGTTGGTAACGCAAACATGTATGTAATAATTTCGACAAAAAAAAAAAAAAACCTCCCAAACTTTCTTGTTCCCCAAAGCATGTATCCATCATATCTCATCCCATTGCATCACCCACGATGAACCCACCAAATAAAAGATGGATTTTCTTGATTGACAACAATTGCGCCTCGCATATTACCATGTACCATATTGAGTATTGAAATTGGACTTTTCCAAAGCGATGGTCATTGGTCAATGTTACCTGCGGGTGGACCAACGTGCTAATTAACCTTCATCCTTCTTCCTTCATTCCCTTCTTCTAGAGGACCGAGGAGCGGGCCTCTTCTTCCTCCCGTGGATATCGACACGTGCTATTTCTCCATCAAGCTCAACTACCCTTTTGCCTTTGTGAATTTGATTTTCGAGCAAGAATTTCAACCAAAAAAAAAAAAAAGAAAAAGCCCTTTCCAACCCTGTATTAGTGTTGAGGATTATTTTTTTCTTTAATAATATAGTGATAGATTATTGGTTAAGTTCCCAGTTAACCAATAATCAATATTAAAAATATTTTAATAATAATATTTAATTATATATTTAGTGACGTATTAAAGTATTTTAATAATATTAAATATTATAATGATATTGAATATTTTAAAGTATTTAAAAATAATCTTTTAATAATATTCTTCACTTTTAATAGCCAAATATATTGGAAATATTCAAAAATAGGTAAAGATAAATCTCTAATATAAAAATAATAATCTTATTTCATAAAATATGAAATAAAAAAAAAAGATAATTATTTGGTAGACCGATAATAAAGTTTTTTTTAACTTTACAAATAGGGTTAAGAGATTGTCACATGTTTTTTATATATTTAAAAAATAAAAAATAAATAAATATGACATATGACAGTTTTTTAATTTCATTTGTGGAGTTAAAAAATTTTACCGTTAATATGTCTAATAATTTTTCATAAAAGAATAGTAGTTATTTTAAAAAAAAAAAAAACTCTAATACACTGACAGTGAAATTTTTTAATTTCACAACCGAAATTAAAACACTGTCATATCTCCTTAATAAATATTTAAAAAAATATAAATTAAATAAACAAGATACTTGATAATATTTTTTTACTTATAAAATTAAAAAAATTTACTATTAATATACTAAATAATAATTATTTTTTAATCAAAGCAATATCTATTCTTGATTGCAAATAAAAAGTAACTATTAGAAGATGATCGATAATAAAAGTGTAATAACTATCGTAAGTAATAGCCAAAACTATGATCTAGACCAATAAATTATTATTCATCGGGGAATAAAAGGGCCTTCCCCATCCAAACGTAGTACAACGTAGAATATACCTTCAGAAAATTAGTCAATGTCTCCGAAAAATAAAAGTCAAATCGCCTTTCTTTACTTTTTTTTTTTCCTATATTTTTTTCCTTTCCTGCCCTCTACAATATTGCCATGTAACTGACCTGCGGCCCTACTTTGCTAAAATATTTCCGCGTTCATATGTATTTATTTATTCGTTTTAAAAAATGCAGGGAAGTTTCCATGTTCCGACTGCCAAAAGTATTCTCTATTAATGCCCCTACAAAATCCACGTCCTCCAACCACCGTCCCATTTTTATTTCTCTATTTGGCGCAAAGGAATTGAAAAGGTTTGATTTTGAGATTCTTGTTTTCGGTTAACTATGCAAGTCATGAGTTCTCTGTCTTTATCTCCAAGCTTTTATAAGGATTGCAAAACCGGGTTTGCGGTCATCGACGGTGAATTCAACCATGATTTTGGAGTTAAATTACAGCTCAAAACCGAGGAGCCAAATAAGGAACAGGAAGAGAAACCAAATGATCAACTGGAAATGAAAGAGGAAGAGGAAGATGGAAACGAGGAGGAAGAGGAAGAGTTTTCGTTTGTTTGTTTAAATGCCGATGGATTCTCGGTATCCGGGGGCGACGTGTTCGAAAACGATCAGATCCGTCCCCTTTTTCCGTTGTTTAACCAAGATATTCTATTCGCCGATGAAGAAGGCTCTGTTTTGAGGTCGGAAGATGGTGACGTGTCCCTACGGCCTCCGCTGAGGAAGCTTTTCGTTGAAGATTCGCCGGATACGACATCTTCGAGCTCGTCGGAACCAGTGGGACCGTACTGCGAGTGGAGGAGAGGTAAAAAAACCGTAGAGGAAACCTCACCGGACACGTGTAAGAAGAGCAACTCCACAGGATTCTGCAAGCGTTGGAGGTTCCGAGATTTGATGCTTCGAAGTAACAGCGACGGTAAAGACGCGTTCGTCTTCTTAAACCATCCTCCTGCTTCCTCTGCTTCGTCGGTAAAAACAGAGAAGAAAAACGAAAAAGAAGAGAAGAAAGCGAAGGTGAAAGGAACCGGGGAGAAACCAAATGTTAAGAAAGAGAAGAGTCAGAAAACGTCGTCGCTGTCGGCTCACGAAAAGCTTTACATTAAAAATAGAGCCATGAGGGAAGGGGATAAACGGCGGTCGTATTTGCCATATAGGCAGGTTGGGATTTTTACCAACGTCAACGGGCTGAGTAGAAACGTACATCCATTTTAGCTTTTCAATTTAATCTCTAATTTAATTAATTTAATTTGTTTTTGTAAATTTAGGGAGATTTGGAAGGTGACAACATAATCAAGATTTTTTTTGTTGATTATTTTATTTTAATTTGTTTATATAAAATTTATTTTTAGATAATACAAAACATTTAATAAATAAACATTAATCTCAAACCCAAAATAATATTGTTTTTTTTTTTTTTATGTTTTGTGTTTAAACATAATATTATGTATCATTTTATCTTTTTTTTCCCCAATTGTTATTTAAATCCTTAAAACATATCAGATCACATAAAAATTAATCTCTCTTAGTTTTAAAGATTAAGAGCAAGTTACTCTGTATTTGTGAACCAAGTAACTTATTCACTATGTAAATTTATCATCAAACAATATCTTAAGATTCTTAAGGAAATTTATAAATGTCTCGAACAACCTCCATTAGATCTTTTCGTATGTGTTAATATTGTCAACAGAGTTATGACTTATGAAAGGGCTTATATCTATCCCACAGGTAGGACTGCTTAGGTAAGACCCCTATCATTGTGGCGTAGAGCCAAATTTCGTATATATATATATATATATATATATATATATATATATTTTGCAGTGGCACCGTATTCTTGGAGGCATCTGTAAAGGCGAAAAAAGCAGGGGAACAACTTTTGAAAATTTGAATTTCCGTCTTGCTTTTCGATTTTGGAAGATATCAATGTAAATGTGGATTCATTCCTCACCATTCAGTGCACAATCAGATCTTATTTTATCAATGCAAGATATAGGAATCTACTTCTGGGCTTTTGTAATCCTATATTAATGAGAGCGTTGTTAAAAATGACTTCTAGTAGTCTTCTATTTATGTTCTTCGGATTTTAGAGTTAGTGTTGAATCATTATTATTAGATATAAGTAAATTTATTTTTTTTATTATTTTATATATTTAAAAGATCATATATTAATACTTTATTTAAATATATATTAAATATAAATATCAAACATAAATATTTTTAAAAAAAATTAAAAGTTAAGATAATATAATCTTGTCTTACGTAGAATACATTATGTTTTGAACCTATCTCTTTTTACAACCCGTTTTCTTGTAACAATGCTAAGGATTTTAAAGTAAACATGACAATATTAAATATAAATAAGATTAAATAGATAAAATAATTAAAAAAATATATGATACGATATAAATACATATTTAAAATTTATATAATACGAATTATTAATATATCAAATTTTATATAAATAAAAAATATTTTTAAATATGATTATAACACGTTGAAGTATATCAAAATACTTAAACATAACATGAATACATGAATTGTTAGCTCTACTTAAAGTTTAGGCTTTGATTTTTGCGTCCCTTGTCTCCTTTTCGTAGAGAATAAAGAAAGGGTAACTGAACAGATTGAAGACTAATAAAGGTTTATACATTTTTTTTTTTGAATGCTTGAATTTGAACCTTTCAGTTATTTCATAGAACAATGGATTAGCAAATTGTGCGCCTGCAAAGACCAAGGTGCAATCAGAATAAAATGAGCTTATTTTCTTGGAGCAGTGCGCCAATTGCAAGAAGATGACGCACATGTCTAAAACATTACTTTTGTAATTTTGCTATCTTACGTATTAATGTTCGATATTTTGTTAATATTTGTGTTTTTAAACTAATGCAGGAGGCCGTGAATACATCTCTGAGGAACCTACTGAGTACTGACGTATCCATTTTCTGAGAGAGGCACTGTTGAAGAAAAACCTTGTCTTGAAGTGTGCACATAATGATTTTGTCAAATGGAAAGTGTGATCTCGGGAATCTTGACCAACTTCCGGATTATACCCACTTTAGTTGTAAGCATTTTGCATTTTCACCATACCGTAGAACTTTTATCATTGTCCACTTTGAGTTTAATTTCCTGTGTGAAGTTAAGAAAGAAGCCCTGTTTTTTACTCCAACTAAAGAACGGGTTAAGCTAACGAGCTGGGTGTTAGCCCAAATCTGTATGATGGAGTAGCATTTTTCTCCAATTTTTGTATTGTGTGATTGTGTTGTGGCTTTCGTTAAAATTATTGCTTAATTATTTATCATTTGACAATTCATCAAAATAATAATTTTCGTCTTTTATGATGTTTTCAATATCTTTACTTTGGGTACATGACTAAAATTAATCATATACATCATATATATATATATATATGTATGTAAGTATGAACTCTAAAAGTACTAAAAGTAAACAATGTAAATATCTTTTAAAATTTTAAAATTAGCCAAGATATCTTGTTTGAATATATAATTTTATTAATTTATTTATATTTAAATTAATAAATATTTAAAAATAGAGTTCACATGATATTAATCTATTTTAAAATTAATAAAAATTTTCTATTTTATATATGTAATTTTGTAAATTTATTTAAGTTTAAATTAAAATTAATGAATATTTAAAAATAAAGTTCATATAATACTAAGCAACTTTAAAATTAATAAACTTTCCCTATTTAAATATGTAATTTTCATTAGTTTATTTAAATTTATATGAAAGAAATATTTAAAAGAGTCTACATAATTTTAAACTACTTTATTTAAAAATAGAGTGTTTACTATAAACCAAAATGATGAGGAGATAACTAATATAATCTAATGGGTATTATTGTAAGTTTTAAAAACCTTGTGAATTGTAAATAATGAGTTAAAGTAATAAAATTTTCCATTTAAATCAACTAAATATTTAAAAATAAAGTCTATATAAACTTAAACTATCTTAATTAAAAAATATAGTGTTTATTTTAAGTCGGAACAATGAGAAATAACTAATGTAAATTAATGGAGCACTACAAGTTTCAAAAATCCAATGAATTGTGAATAATGAATTAAAATAATAAAATTTCATGTCTAAATATGTAATTTTTATTAATTTATTTAAATTTAGATCAACTAAATATTTAAAAATAGAGTCCACATAAATTAAACTATTTTAATTAAAATATTGAGTGTTTATTCTAAATAAGAATGACAAAGAGATAATTAATGTAAGTTAATGAAACATTTCAAGTTTTAAAAACCTTGTAAATTGTGAATATTGAGTTAAAATCCTTTTATTTACCAAGCAAAAAATATTAATTATATATTGAGTAAGAAAACATATATTTACATATATACAAATTAACACTTAAACATACAATCTTTAAACAAAGTTGTGACTATGAATTCATTATAGTGCACAACGTTTTTCTTTGTCAAAGTGTAGACATCTAATTTTGTCCAAGTCGTTTTCAAGCAAACCATGTCCAATCAGAGACTTGTAGACGAAATTCACCTGTCTCTCTTCTTGACAAATTTTCTAATGTCATGGGATTTAATTGGAAAGTAATAAAATAAGATAATAAAAATAAAAGGTCTAAAATGCCTAATGTTAAAAAAAATATCATTTTTTATAAAACTCACGAAGATGTATCAATCATTAATGTATCGATACATCATCATTTTTTGGTTGTTCCAAGCCTGAAACATGCATTGTATTGATACGAGACTATATGGTATTGATACAATGCTCATTGTATTGATAAAATCCATATTGTATCGATACAATGTCATGATTTTTCTCAGTTGTTTGGTTTTAGGAAGCACCTGTATTGATATAAACACCTATATATCAATAGTGCATGAAAATTTTCACCACAAAAAGCTTTGTTTACCCAAGTTTTCTCACATTTCAGCTTTTTAATGATTGTGGGTCATTTCATAACCATAGAAGAAGTCCTTCCAAATATTTTTACATTGAAACATAGGCATAAGAACAACCCATATAGATTAAGCTATTAAAGTTTAAATGAGCTCAAGATAAATGAGATTAATAGTCAAATGAGCATCTAATTTGGTTGATGCCTGACTATTTTGAGTCTAGTTTTGAATTCCAACGGAAGGCTATTTTGAGTTAAAGTTAAGACTTCTTTCTTGCATGGAACCAAGATATAGCTACTTTGAATGGGAGCTTCTCTTTGAAGGCATGTAGCTGAGATTGTCCACCAAACTCTATTGAAACTATGCACCATTCAAAAGGATTTTAGCCCTTAATCAGACCACCTAAAGGGTTAGATCGTTTGCTTGCAAGCAAGCTTGGGTAAGTTGTCAAGTTTTCAATGAAAGTGCATAGGGATGAGACGCAATCAACCAAGAGAGGTTTTTAATCCCCTTGGATGTCCAAAACAAAAGAAGAGGAGCTGGTTCTTAGTAGAAAAAACTAGAGAAGAAAAAGAAAAAAAAAGAGAAAAAAAAAGAGAGAAAAAGAAGGAAAGAAAAAGAGTGATCATCGAAGTCTATATGAAGGTGTTTTCTCACTTAGTTTCACCTCTTTTCCAAATTTTTTTTCTTTCCCATTTGTGAGCTTGATGATCTCAAGCTTTGGCTTAGGTGATGATTTAAGCCAAAGGTGTAAAAACCATATTTAAAGCCAAATTTTGAGCATTGATCTCCAAATCCTTTTGGTTTAAAATTTTCATAAAAATGATTTTTCTATAAAAAAAAAATTGTTTTCCAATGTTTTATGCCATGTTTTCTAGTTTTCTATGTGATTTTCTTCAAATTTTCTTTTTGGTGTAACTTCTTCTTCGCTCTTCATGCTACTTATATGTTATTCCATGTATAATACTTGCATTTTATGTTCTTTCCATGCAGTATGGTTATCCTTCCCATGTTCATGCATTTTCCCATGAAAATACCATGGTTATGACAACATCACCATGCATGTTAGTATACTTATGTATGTTCATGTTGATGGGCTATTTTATGTTAAAAATCATATATGATATGCATTCTGACATCTTTATATGTTATTATCATGATGCACATGTCCATGCATTTTCTAGTAATATATCGTGATTATGGCGATATCATCATGCATATTGGTCACTTTAAGTATGTTCATGTTAATGTGGTGTTTTAAGAGTAAAAATCATGTATTGTACCATGCTTGTAGTTTATTGGTGAAATAAAATGTTTGTGGGTGCATTTGTAATGTTAGAAACTTTTAAAGACCATTTTGCATTTTTTATAATGTTTTCAAGCTTCCTATGTCATTTCATGCATTAAGGTACATTTAAGTCATTCTTTATGATTTAGAAATTATAATATCATTTCATGCACTTTAATTTCATTTTAATAAATTTCTATGATTTAGGATCATTTATGCAATTTAATGCATTTTAGCACCATGTTAATCATTTTTCATGATTTAGGGGTTATTATGTAATTTTATGCATTTTAGCACTATTTTAGTCATTTGTAATGATTTAAAGATTATTATATAATTTCATGCATTTTAGAGTCATTCTAGTAATCTGCCATGTCTCAAGACCATTTAAGCAGTTTCATGCATTTTTGGATTATTTTAATCATTTTCCATGATTTACGAGTTATTATGTAATGTCATGCATTTTAGCACCATTTTAGTCATTTTGTATGATTTAAGGATTATTATGTGATTTCATGCATGTTTGTATCATCTTAGCCATTTGCTATGATTTAAGACCATTTATGCAATTTCATATAAAAGCATTCTATATTGATAAAAAAAAAAATTTACTCAGATGTATCGATCCTTTAAAGAATGTATCAATACATTCATTCCTATATTGATAAATTCACTTATGTATTGGTATATTTTGATCAAAAATCACGATTCTTACTACTGTCAAGCCTAGTATTGATACAACAAGCTAATGTATCGATGCATTAAGTAATGCATCGATACATTAACATTTTGTATCGACACAACCTATAAAATTTGACTTTTTGATGACATGAAGGCATTGTATTGATACATCCATGCAAAATATGAATTTTACACATTTTTAGCTCTCCGAATACCTTACCATGGCTAGGAATAGTAAGAGATTGATCAATGCTTGTCCAAATAACTTTGATAATGTCTTGAATGAAGACCTTTAATGCTTTAAAATTCAGGTCAGGCAAAATGCAGTGTCTACAAGTATCTCTTCGAAGTACTTTTTGGATATTCTTGCGATGAACATAGAGGATCAAGGATTTAATTTAGAATACATTGGAAATCTGAAATCCTGAATTGGACAGCTGCAAGAAATTACAAGTAAAAAATACTTGTAAAAAAGCTGGAGAATTTCAATTTATTTCCACTTAGTAAAGTGAAATTCTCCGGCACCCATTTCTGGACAGTACCCGCAGGTAAAATAGAAGAAAATTTCAGCAAATAGTAATGAAATTTACCTTTTTTGAGAGGTGAATTCAAGACCTCCCACTTACTAAACGAGTGCTCCAACCAACTGATCTATGAAAGCCAACATTACCATCATCCATGCTCTGTTTAATGTTTATTAAGAATTCCATTTCTCTCAGGTCGCTCGCTGCCGAAGGAAAACCTAAAATCACCAAACTTTAATCATATTCTTATTTTTCCCACGTTTCCTTATCAAACAACTATAGCCATGACAAACCTTTGCATGAAAACTGAGGAGAAAAAAGAACTACTGAAGGAAAAAGAATAGGCAAGAATTATCGAAGAGGAGAATCGTTAGCCTTAAACATGCCCTGCATTTTCTTGGCAGCAACAGGGTTAAGAGTAGTGGCAACTCACTTTTATCAACACCTTATCTTCCTTCACTCGAGGATCCGCCACTTTCTCATCAAACTACAATACATCAACAACTCCAGATTCCCTATATGCTCAAGCCTCCTCCATTTCAATACGCCCAGACGTCATTTTAGCCGCTTCTGTAGAAGCAGGTACAGCAGCTTGACAGTTCGCAGTGACCCTTAGTGCAACGTAAAAGAAAGGTGGGGCGCCTTTTGAAAGAGAGTTACTGCTTAGTTTCCTCGTGTTTTCCGGGAAAGCAAAGGAAAGATCGAAAGAAAGTTGTGGAGAAGTGAAAGTCCAAAAGATGTCTTTGATGGAATAAGTGTGGCTTTCGTTCTTCTACTGTCTTAAGGGATCAAACCCACCCGCTTACCGCTATCTTTTATTTTTCCTTATTTCCTCTTTATAAAATCCGTTTGTTTTTTGCTTTATAAAATCCGCTAGTTTAGTAGTTTATTAAGGCGTTGTGTTCTACTTTAAAACTTGTGTTTCGTGGTAAACACAATTTTAAGTACAAAATAATTTAACTTACAATTAGAATAATATTTAACAACTCAAATAAAAGAAATAAAGATTTTGGTGTTGGACATTATCTCGTATATGTAATAATTAAATATATTGAGATAATTAATTAATTAATTAATTATTATTAAATTGATATTATTTTAATAAAATTATAATGATAAGAATTAAACGTAAATACTTTTATTTCAGTAACTAATTAAAATAACGACTTATTGATGGTAGAATATAATTTTAGTTAATAATATAATATAAATCTTAATATAATCTATATAAATTACTTATGCAATATTATAAGGTAATTATCTGAAAAAAATGCTAGAAGACATATACTAAAATGTTTGTTTGTTTGCTTGGAGTTGATTCATTTCCTTAATTAATAATGACTTCCTTAAAAATTGAATTTTGAATAAAATAAATTTATTAACTTTACATTTATGAACTATTATCATTTTAAATATTTTAATTTTTAAACTTTTTATTCAATATATTTTTCAATCAACTTTTTTCTAAAAATTCCAAAAAAAAAAAGGATCAAAAATTATAAAAATAGGTAAAATAAAAAAAATTTTAAAAAACCAAATAATGATTATTAGAATTCTTAAAAAGGAGTTTGTAAGTACTTTTTCACTCTTTTTTCATGGCTTTCTATTTGGTTGCAAGCCAAATCCATTAAAGGTGACATATAAAAATTATATATAGTAAAAAGAGTATTTATAAATAATAACATATTAAAAACATATTTTACATTAAATTTTTAATTATTATTTAAAATTATTTAATATAAAAATAATAAAAATTAAATAATATTTTATATTAAATCTTAAATTATTATATATTATATATGATATATTTTATATAAAATATATTATAAATGTTGTATATAAAATATAATACATATTATCTATTATACATGTAGGAGGTCAGTTATATATATTAATTTAAGATTTAATATAAAATATTTTTTATTATTTTTAAATAGTAATTTGAGATTAATATAAAATATTTATATTTATATTATATAAAATATATTACATAATGTATATTACATTTATAATTTATATATAATATATAATATTTTTTATATAATATTTAAAGATTTAATATAAAATATTTTTTATTATTTTAAATAATATATAAAATCTATATTATATATATTATATAATAGGTAAGAGTATATGTGCTGTTTCTTATAAGGAAGAGCTGAAAAAGTAATAAAATGAGGGTAAAAAATAATTATAATTTTTATTAATAATTTTAATAATTATTATTTTTTAACTGAAATTAATTTTTTTATATTTTTAATAATTTAAAATTTATTTTCATTTTTTAAAATTTTCCAAAAGTTTTTCACATCCAAATTTTTTTCACCCGAACGCTAAGTAGCCCTATAGCAGATTCTGTTTCCGCTGTGGGAAGAGAAAGCGCCGCCGTTTTATTTCACTAACAGAAAAGGAATATAAGTACGTGTACGGTTACGATTTGCTCCATTTGCTCAAATCCGAATCGAAGATTAAGTTTGGATATTGATAATATGAAAGCCTTTGACTCTGCAAAGTGCTGCTAAGTATTGTTTCTTAAACAGATCTCTATTTCTCTTTAACTCAGTCTCCTGAATTCTTAGTTGGATTTCGCTCTCCAAAGGTAACGTTCGATCCTAATTTTTTTTTTTTGTTTTAAGTCATGACATTTTTCTTTGAATTTATTTTCTTTCAATTTACAGTTTTTTTTCCCTTTTTTCAAGTGTTTTTCATTTGAAACATTTACCTTCGTTTCTAAACATTCTGTTATATTAGCTGAAACGAAAACTAGAGGACTTTGATTCGTTAGATTTGATTCATGTAATTCACTGGTCTGTCTGTTTTCTATCAAAATATGTGATTTTAGGAAAAAGTTAGGGATTCTACTGTTCTATCTAAAATTATTAATTAAGATTTAAGTTATGGTTTCTTTTCAGTGAAAAGTTTGAGTTGCATAGATTGAAATTCCTTTTGGATGCTAAATTTAATTGCTTTCGTTTTTTTTTTCTTTTTGCTAAAAGAATTCTTTGGATCATGGAGTTTCATACCATGCTTTTTCACCCATTTAAAAATTCGTTGTTTGGATTTTAAAAAAAAAAAAAAAAGTTAAATGTGAAATTTAGTAAATCATCTGCTGTAATTCCCACACTTCCCCCATGGTTAACTGGCTTATTTTAGTTGGTGCGATTTATTTTCAAAGCTGGTTTTTCTTGTAGTTTTGCTGATGATCTATATCTCTATGCTTTTTTTAAGGTATTGAAATGGCAGAATCAAAGACATTGAGAAGGCCTGTTTTCATCAAGGTAGACCAACTTCGCCCGGGCACTAGTGGTCATACTCTTACTGTCAAGGTTGTAAGTACCAAAATGGTGTTGCAGAAAGGCCGTGCTGATGGTCCTCAAGTTCGTCAAATGCGAATTGCTGAATGCTTGGTTGGAGATGAGACAGGAATGATTATCTTTACAGCTAGAAATGAGCAAGGTATATTCTTTATAACTCCTGATGCAGTTTTAATTTAGGCAATATTTTTAATTTTGCTATTGCTAGAGATTTCATTTCTCATGCATCTTGCTGTGTTGCATTTGGTTACTTTTATGTTTGATTTTATCTTCTCTCAGGCAATTTTGCTGTCATTCATACTTTCCGTACTGTAGTTTGCTTTTTCTTTGAGACAAGTAATGCTGCATTGGTTTCATATGGTCCAAATGCTAGTCACGGAAGCAAATTGTATTTGATGTGATTATATTTTTTTATTGCCTTGTGTAAGGAAAGAAGTAAAGATTGAGGTACAAAAAAAAATCATTTAACAAAGTTTATCTGGCAAGGAGGTCTATTCAGGGTTGCTACTAGTGTCTTTGAATGACATAAATGCTAGTTGCGGCTTTTGCTATGACAGACTATTAACTTAGTTGGTCAGGTTAGTGTCAGATATCATGGCTGATATAAGATCACTCATTTTAAGATTATGCAGCTTGGCCTTTGTGTTTGATGTTGGCCTTCTGTTGCTTAAGAGTGACTTGGAATGAAATAAATGCTAGTTGTGCCTCTCATTATCTCAGACTATTTTGGTCAGGTTAGTGTTCAGATATCATGGCTGACATAAGTTTGAACATTTTTAAAGAATGCACCTTCGGTGTATGCATTTCAACAACTGAAGGCTTCCTTTATATAGTGATTATTGAATTACTTTTGATTGATCTTGTGCTTCTAGACTTGTAGTCACCTATACAAGATATGGTGAGTTTTAGCCATTCACTACTCATACTTTTTAGCATCATCTATTGCTATAGGTCCAAAGCTGGCTAGGTTACTGATACTTATCAGGAAGAATATACCTATTAATTATGAATAATATTTGTTTGTTATTGCCTCTGTTGCTCGGCTTGGCAAAAATCGAGAAGGATCATTGTCGTGTTGACATGACCCTGGGTATGATCTGGGATCTGTCTGACACAGCCAAAACCTTTGGACTCGTCTTCATCCCATGACCAGCACCACAAGGTCAACAAGAGATCTATAGATCAGTATTACCGTCGTGGGTAAGGAGAGAGAAGAGTGAGAAAATATTGGGAATATTTCAAAGAGAGAAAAACTAGAAATCAATGAGCCAAGAAAAAGAAAAGAGAGTGTAAAAAAAAGAGAGAAAAGAAAGGGGGGAAAAAAACCGTGACTGGTCATGGCTTCCTCTTGGTTGCACATCCAGAGGAGAAAGAACCTGTAGCTGCAACCTGCCTTTTTTTTTTTTTTTTTGGTATTTTCCATTTGCTGTGTTATGGAAGAAGAGAAAAAAAAGTTTTTAACTTGGGTTTGGGGCTTAAGTCCATAAAAGTTTAATTTTTTATTTGGACTAAGCCGTCAACCTTTTTCGTTTTTCATTATTGGGAGTTTCTAAATAAAATGGGTAAACAATTGATTATAATCTTTAAACATTTTGGCTCAATAAAAAATAAACGGCTCACTTCTGCACAAAAATACTTTCATATCAATTTTTCCTCAGGTATGCAACCATATCATAGCTCTCTTTAAAATAAGTTGACTTTACATAGTTATGCAGAAGAAAGTATATCAATAATGTTCTCCATCCTTTACGAGCGTCCTTATATTGAAACTAACTCTCAAAGTCAAACAAATAATGTAACTATTTTTTTATATATGTAAATATACTCAAGTGAATATAAAATAAGTCTCTGCACCCCTATCCTTCCCTCGGACCCTTTTATGCAGTGTCCTGTATCTTAAGTTGAGGGCAATTAACGAGTCAGACATTTAGACACATATCAACACCAGACACTCATATCCGAGGCCGAGTAATGTAGGTAATTTCTAAATGGAGGAGTGAAATATCCCCTTGAGTATCTTGGTTCATCTAGGTATTCTGGGATGTTTATTTCTTTGTAGCCATATCTGAAATTTTAGTACTAAAATTCCATTTATGTCTAATCAGTGCAAATATTATATGGCATCGATTATGATGTCAGACTTTGTTACGGTGAATCCTTGAGCTCAGTGAGATTATATTTGAGTTGTTCAAGTGCTTTCCGCTGCATATACTTATGTGGAATTCAATAATCTTTTTGATTGCCCTTTCTTTCTTGCTGATGCAAAAGCCTCTTTTCTGAATTAATTTGAAGTGGGGTGGGGGGTGAAATTTCATATATATGAGATCTCACCTGACAGTGATTATGAGTATGCTTCCTTGATTATTTCAAGATTTTCATGATTTGGTATTATTCATTACACGGTGTTATCAGATAGCGAAGGTGACAAAACGTGCTTTATTAGTTCAAAGACTACAGTGTTAATTAGAACTAACACCATCTTTGTTTTGTAGTGGACTTAATGAAAGAGGGCACTACCGTAACTTTTCGCAATGCAAAAATTGACATGTTTAAGGGATCAATGAGGCTAGCAATGGATAAATGGGGTCGTGTTGAGATTGCGGAACCTGCTAGTTTTTCAGTGAAGGAGGATAATAATCTGTCACTGATTGAATATGAACTGGTTAATGTTGTTGAAGAATGAAGAGTGACCTTCATGGACCCTTTCTGGATGGTGTATTCTTCGCTTCTATATTGTGATCCAAGAATAAAATTAACTCCAGTAATTTTAGGAAGAAGAAATCTACGTGACATCTCATGTTTGAAAGGGGGAATTCCACTTTTAGGAAGAAGAAATCTGGAAGTGTACTACTCTGAAGTTGCTTCTTGCCCTTGCAGCAAATCCAGCATAACCTTTTGGTTGGACCTCCAAACAGATGGTGATGGCTGTAAATTTTAGAGTTAAAAACGGCTAAGCTTTTGGAACCTGCTTTCAAACGTTTACTTAACTCCATTTTTTTATAAGCAGCAACTGTTTTTGGCCTTTAGATTATACTTGAGAAGTTTAATATTATACAATGTATGCCTATATTCTTCATATGACTCATTTTTATCTTATGCTTGTCTAATCTTTTTCAAATTATATCTAAGTGATTTGGCATGATTGTAGCAAATTATAGCAATTTGATGTTTGTTTCAATCCGTTAAACAATGTACATTAACTTTGTAACGCGTAAGTTGTGATGTAGTTTACCGATTCTACTATGACATGTGGACAAAAAAATTGTCCTGCCATTTATTAAACCAATAAATTTGCTTATGCGGCACTGTCTTGTATAATAATTTTTTTTAAAAAATATATATATAATTATTTTCTTTAATTTTTATTTAATTTTTTCTTCTTTTCTCATATCTCTCCTCCGATCTCTATCTAAACTCTTTAGACCAAAGCTATCCAGAAACCAACCGAATTGGCTTGGCGAAGGCGAAACTTTGTTAGCAAGCTAAAAACAGCTTGAACCAAAGTTTAGATCGACCTGAAACGATTCAATGTCTAGTGCCGTTTCAAGCCTATTTTGGCCTTGTTAGGCCAAGTTTGATCAGTGATTGGTCGTATTCAATCTAAAATCAATGAGTAAAAAAATTAAACTAGAGATTGAACCAATTGGATTTTCAAGTCTTAATTTAATTGGTTCAACCAGCTGAATTGAACTGTTTAATCGTGACTAATCCAAGAAATTGAAATAAAAAACATAATTATAAAAAATAATAAAAATGAAATCAAGTATATATATATATATATATTCTAAATTAATCACTAACAAAGCTATATATTCTATTCTACCTTAAGTTTGCGGACAATGCAAAATGAGATCAAGTAATATATATTCATAAAATATAATCATTTAATTTCATCAATTTCAATCAATTACCGAACTCTTTAAAATGAAGAATATCATCAACTTATTATATACATCGTTTTTTTTTTTTTTTTTGGTTTATCATACATGTATAATAGTTAGGAGTAGAAGATAATAGTAGGAGTTTCATTGTGAAATTAGAATAAACAACCAAAATCCCCTTACAAAAAATGAAGAGAGACTAACACTCGACAGAGAATATAATACTGCTATAGTGCTATGCAGCCTATGCTTGCTGTGTTAAAGAAATGCGGGAGCTTTGATAGATTTAAGAAATGAGAATTGAGAAGAATTGAAAAACGAGAAATGCTTGCAGACTTACAGAGCTTCAAAGTGCTATGCTCATAGCTTTGGTCGCCTGCTAAAAAAGTCAAAAAGGACATTAAGATGAGAATTGAGAAGACAAAACTCTCGGGGACTTCAACAACAACATGGGTTTTCGGCTCAAAATTAAAATTGGTTTAAAATGGGCTTGGGTTTAACATGGGTTGGGGCCATTCGGGTTTAAAACTGGTTTAGTTAATGGGGTATAAAAATAAGATGCAAAATGATAACAGAAAGGTGAAGGCCTCTTTATTAAAATAATATAATTTTTTTTAATCGAAATAAGTTATTTTCAGATTATTTATAGAAATAGGTTAATTTTGAAAAGGTATTGAGAAATCGTCATTTCAAATGATGATTTCTCAACATAAAAAAAATTATAAAATTTAATTAAGAAATCGTATTATAAGACGATTTCTCAACATTCAAATAAGAAAGAAATGCTTGTATTGGGAAATCTGAGATGGCGATTCCCAATAAATTTGGAAAAAATTTTAAAAAAATAAACTAATAATTATTTAAAAAAAGTAAAACCAAAAAATAATTATAAAGAAGAAAATAATTATTAAAATTATTAATAAAAATTTTAATTACTTTTTTGCTTTTAATTTTATTCTTTTCTTTATTATTGCTTTTCTCTACGTTCTTAATAAAACTGACTCTTCCTGTATATATAAAAATATATATAAATTATATATATTAAAATAGTTTTACAAACAATAAAATATTAAAAATTATTTTTATTAATCTTGAGTTAATATTTAAAAACTAAATAAAAAATAAAAATATTTTATATTAAATTCCGATTTATCATTTACAAATAATAAAAAATAAAATCTTGAATTATATGTTATATTAAATCTTGAATTACTATTTAAAAATAATTTAATAAAAACTATTTTATATTAAGTCTTGAATTAATATATTATATATAATATAAAATATTTTTAGAAAATTTTTTAATGTGTCGATTGTTTAATTTTTTTTCATACAAATTATTTTATAATTTTTTTGCATCGATTGAGAAATCAACCAATGAAGTATCTTTTTTTCACACTAATTGAGAAATTAACCAATGAAGCCTCTTCATATAAAATATTTTTTATTAAATTATTTTTAAATAGTAATTCAAAATTTAATATAAAATATAATTCAAGATTT
>JBBYHK010427135.1:0-22259 GCA_038382065.1 Adansonia grandidieri
ATATAAAAAAAATACTTGAGAGTTTCTTCACTTTGTGAGAACTTCTTCTTTGTTCTTTAAACAAGAACTCAATTTGACCTTATTAAGGTAACTTGTGGCGATCAAAATTGTTACAACTTTGGTTCTAATTAGCAGGTTTAATTGGGGTCAAGTTCTCTTTGCTTGGCTTTGAAGATGATCCAAGGGTTCTAATTCCATCCAACCGGGTTTTAGTTTGTGTGTTCATCCTAAGGTTCGCATTAAAAGGCTTATGGTACTTATTTTCTACCCTTTCTTTTAGAGAGGTTAGTTCTCTTTATGAAAGAGATGGCTCTCTTTCTTGGAGAGGTTAGTTCTCTTTGTAAAGGGGTTGGTTCCCTTCACAAAAATAACATATAACTATGTGCATATAGTTATGCTATATGTACATATTATTTTTACTATATGTACATATAGTTATTCTATATGTACATATCACTTTTTACCATATATATTATTTTATTTCGAGGAACCAGCCTCTTCACAATACTAAATCGACTTTATTTGCATTTGAGATTATTACTGCCATATAGGGTTTTTAAAAAAAGCATAAAAAATATATAATAAAGTAAAATGAATATCACAAAAAATAAAAAATACCTTAGCACCTTTGAGTGGACAACCTCTTTTGTTATGACCTTTTTTATGATGTAAATAACAAGTTATAAACATGCCCTTCCTTTCTTACTTTTATTGGTTCTTATTTATTTTTTTTAAACTCTTCAGGATTTTTCTTCCTCTATGTTTTGGGCCTTCCTAGAATTTTCTAAACCTTTGTGGCAAAATTAGATCTTTACCAACTGATATTGGCTAATTTTTCATACCAGGCATGGGCTGTAATGCATTACCATAAGCTAACATATATGCATCCTTATAGTTCCAGCTAGAGACAAAGTCCTTAACATTTCCCTTTAGATATTTGATTGAACAAATGGGATAAGCGCAAAGGATACCATATAAAGTATATATTTTGCAAGCTCAAGTGTTGTTACCCAAATCAGCAATGAACCTGTCTTTACCTAAATCTATTTCAAACCCTCTTTATCCATCAAACCTAACTATACAATGTGAAGTAACATATGCATTTTTCTCAATAATATTCCACACATTATACCCAAGACTACCTCTTCACTTAGAATATTCTTTTCTCTTCCTCACATTTTTAACATCATCTTTTTCCTAACATCCTTAAACAATGAATTCATAGGTTTCCTTCTAGACTCCAACAAAATCCCATTGAATGCTTCACATAAGTTGTTGTATCAATTGATTCCTGGAATCGACATTGAATGATGGCCTACGGCATCACTATGGAATGACTTTAACAATGTCCCTAAATAATGAATTCATAGGTTTCCGTCTAGACTCCAACAAAATCCCATTGAATGCTTCACATAAGTTGTTGTATCAATTGATTCCTAGAATCGACATTGAATAATGGACTACAGCATCACTATAGAGAGACTTTAAGAATGTCCATAGCTGTTACTTTATTCTTCTCTTATATCTTTCTCAAATTTTCTTCAAATTCCTTAAGTGTAGAAGATTTAACAATCCACCACAGCCATTGTTTCATCTCTTCACCTTTATGTCCCATTTTGCACCAATTAACTTAAACTTGCCTCGCATAAAATCTATGCTTTGCATAGGAAATAAGTATTCTATTACACTACCAAGGCCCTGCATAGAATGAAAAGCACAATAGTGACAGAAACTATAAATATTGCCAGAACATAACAAAAAAAAATGTTATATCAAACTACAAATACTTCTTAATTTACACTTTGTTGGTCTGACCTCAGAGTCCACCAAATTCTGCTTCCAATTTTGATATTTAACTTTAATAGTTTAAGAAACCATTTATAAGAAATAGTGGATTCTACTTCCACTAATGCCTCAGCCACTTGAAATATTTAATTATTTCCATTTCTATCAATAGCAAACATCAACTCACCTTTAGCATACTTTTCAACCAATATCCATCAAGCCCTAAAAAAGGCCTAGAACTATTTTCAAAGCCAAGCTTAAGTGCTTCGAGCATATATAATTACATCTAAAAAATAGGTGGAGATATTGGCATCTATCTATGAACTTTTATCTTCCTTGTGTTTCCAAGATTACTCTCTATAATTGTTTTAGCATAATTCCTTAACTAACCAAACTCCTCTGTAGTTGTTAATAACTTTATCAACCACCTCTTTCTAAGCCATTTCTATTATTTTAACACCCGCACTAATCCAATGATCTTTCTATTCAACTTCTTAGATCTTAACATTCTTAATGAAAGGATCTTTATTAAATTTCTAAATGTACAATTCTACCAAAATAGATTATATCAACCTTAGGTTTCCAAACACTTTGTTGCAATTATGAATATTTTTGAAAGTTTTTACCTAAAATGATTGTAATTTTTTATCATATGCCTTATAAATAACCTAAAGAATTCTTTGCTCAATATTTTCCTCTAAAAAGTTTCAAATTAATTTTAGCCTAAATGATTATGCTTTTGGTTTAAGGGATACTAATGTCACAATGTGTTTAAATTACTTTGAGTTCTCAAATAACATCTCTAGTTCAAACTAGGTGCTTGTTATAATTAGATCATATGGTAGACACTTGCCCTTCCTCAGAGTATTATCATCCACCTTGTTTTCCATATCACTAGCAGAATCCCTATACTAATTAGACTCAAAATTCTCAGTGTTAATTCTATTTTCCTCTTTATTAGTCTATTATTCAAAAAATAAGGTTGACTGTGGCTCATTTTGGGCCTTCCCCATTCTCTGTTTCCTACTATATTTCCTCTCAACTCTCACACTTTTATCTACTTTAAATTATTTTTCTTCTATCACTTGCTTAACAGACTCATCTGCTTCTTAGTTTACTATCCTTTCACTTCTCACTACCTCATGCATAACCTTCTCTATTTCTTTTGCCTCATCACCCACTTCTTTATCCCCCACAACCTTAGCCTATATCCTTAGCCTGTTTAGCCTTATCTTTTACTGCCTCAAGTCCTCTTAAAGCCCTTTGAATTTTGGTATTACAACTAATTTAGCTTCATCTATGTAGACACCTAATTTTATTCGAGCCCTCTCTTCGATATTTAAGAATGTCTAATCAAGGACCAAGCAATTAGTTTAGTGGAGGTCTGCCATCTATGTGCAAGCATCAATCCCTTGCTTTTCAATGGATAAATTTTTTAAAATTGAAAATGAGCATCGATACTTTTCCATCCTGTATCGATAGAGGTAGCAATTGGTTAGGTTCAGATTAGGTCACCTCAGGTTTAAGCTTTTTGGAGTTTGAGCTTTTTCGAGTTCAGGCCTTTTTGGGTTCAGGCCTTTTCTAGTTTGATTCAGTTTTTGGTTTGGGCATGTTTTACATCATTTTTTATTTTAATAATGGTTTTTACATAATTAAATGTTTACATTTAAAAGTAAATTATTATTTTAAGTAAATTTTTGTTATAATATGATAATTTTCATATATTTATTCATTAAAATATATATTTATATATAGAATTAATTTTAAATACTTTATTATTATAATATTATATATTGAACATTTATCATATTGATATTTAAAATAGTTAACATGCTTTGTGTATTCGTGTCGTGCTCATTTCTTGTAATGTGTCATATTTTAATTGTTTTTCAGTTGTGTTTGTATTTATAATCATTTTATGTTTGGAATTTTCAATTTTGTGTCACATGTCATCACTCGTCGTGTTTGTATATGTTTTACTTTTTATTTCATAGTCATAGTAAAGATATTTTGTACTTATATAAATTTCAGCATGTTGATAATTCGTTTTATGTAAATTTTGACACATTTACGTATTCAAGTTATTTTATATAATTATATTTATTTTATAATATATTAAGATATAGAAAACTAAAATTTTTAAAAGAATTATGTATAAAATATTTTTCTCACAACAAAATACAAATAAAATAATGTATAAACAAATTAATAATAAATTATTAAAAGTATTATTGTATTCTTTACTATATTCTTTTTTATAAATATGAAAACAAAACCTCCCAAGCACAAAATTATCTTTTGTTTATGTTATTTAGCAAATATATTTTATTTAGCAAATCCAAAACCTTATAAAGTTATTTTTTAATTTTATTATTTTATAGGTTATATTAGTTTAAGATTTGGACAACAATTCTTTCAATAATTAAAGAATTTTCCCCTTAATTAAATTCTAAGATTAAATAAATGGCCATTCACAATATATTTTAATATATGTTGTAAGCAATTTTTATTATGAATTTAGTATTTTACATATGTATGTATATATAGTCTTTAAAACTTATATATATACATATAAAACTTTTAACCTAATTATATATAGTCTTTAATGTGTATATATATATATATTCTTTAAAACTTTTAAACTAATTTTCTAGTCTCTCTCGTAGTCTCACCATCATTAAGCAACACCAGTGTCTACTACTATTCTTACACGAGTGCTAATTTTAATTAAAGGTTAGTCTAGATATTCTTCCACTGAGGGCTAAATTCTTATTCAAGGCTAGTTTAGATATTCATAATATTATAGTGCTAATTAAAGGTTAGTCCAAATTTGCAATTGATAACCCCCCCAAATATTATTAGGAAATATCATTCCCAAATTTAAAATACAAATTCAAAGTCTCCATGGTCCAAATAACAATCCCTCAACTTTCTAATGCATGAAATAAAAGTAAAAGCACAATCTAGAAATTCAAAGTTTCTATGGACCAAAATGGCAATTGTGCCTAACAAAATTCCTAAAACAACTAAAATTAGGCATTTACAAATAGATGGATGATGTTATATTTGGATCAAAGTTAAAAATTATGACACTGTATCAACTTTTTATTACGATGTTGGATATTTTTATATAAATATGATTCAACTCTGATAGTTATTTATTTATTTATTTTTTGCTAAGCAACTCTAATATCTATATAAACAATTCATTTAATTACAAGCTCCTAGAGGAAGATAAAAACATTGTATCACTACATGAGATCGTATTCAAAATCAGAGGAAGAAAACTACAAAATATCAAAAAATAGCCCTGGAACTCATTTCAGTCTCACACAATAGAATAATAGTGATACTCAACTTACTAATATTTAAAGTATAATCAATAAGTTGCATACAAATAATGTTATCAAGATAGAGATGTGTACTCTTCATAACAGGAATTAAAAGGAAATCATATTATTTTAATATTTTTATCCCAATATTCAATTAGATACATTTCATTTGTTTTTTTTAGCTTTAGAACTGGAATCATGTACAGCGGATTTTAATAGTCATCAAAAGTCTGTTAATGAGCATGCAGCATCTTCCATTACTCTTACTTCTTTAAAAAAGCGATTTAAAGCTTTGAAAAAATTTGTTATGCTTAGACCTGATGAATAAAGGAGATATAAAAAAAAAAAAAAAGATTCAAGGAAAAGAAATAATTGTATGCATCGTGGGAAGGTTTTAATTGGCGAGTCTCACTCAAGTAGCAGTTCTTTGAAATGTTATTTGAATATATGTCCTTATCATCTTGTGCGTAATGATGAAGTAGGGGTGAGTGCATCAAGCAAGATAGAATCATATGTTTATCATAGTTGAATGTGTAATTGACTATGGTTATCCATTTGAATGGATTAAATATAGAAAAACTAGATCCTTATGTTGCTATTTAAATAAAGATTTCAAACCTATTTCTAGGAATACTTGTAAAGCAAATTGTTTGAAACTATACAAGAAAATGAAAAAAATATTTAAATCTAGTTTGGAAAAAGTTTCGAGTAAGATTTCGTTGGCATTTGGTATGTAGACATCATGAACATCTGATGGATTTCTTTTTTTGACTATTCATTATATTGATGCCTATTGGAAGTTTAGCGAAATTTTAAGTTTCTGTCATGTTACACCCTTACACTCTGCAAATATTTTGGATAACATCATTTATGATTTATTAAAAGATTGGGGAATTGAAAAAAAAAGTTTTTAGGATCACCCTAGACAATACAAGTAACATATATAGCATGCCATAGATACGGTGCAGTCAACTGGATCGAAAAAATACTTTGACATGTCATGGTCAATTTATTCACATCCATGTTTGTGCTTATAAATTGAATCTTATCATTTAGTAAGGTTTAGAAGTGATTAGAGAAGGCTTGTGAAAATAAGAAATTGTGTGAAATACGTTAAAGGTTTAAAAGTAGGAAGATTAAGTTTCGTGAATATGCAATTCAAGCTAGATTGATTTATTCTAAGGGATTACGGTTGGGTGTTCCTACTAGATGGAACTTGACTTATCTGATGCTAGAAAGATTTCTCTACTACCTCATTGCTTTTAAAAATTTAACAAGTGTAGATCAGACTTTTAATAGTTGTTTCGCAGAAGATGATGAGATTCCTTGGATTGAGAAGTTTTTTTTTTCTTTTCTAAAGTCTTTTTATGATATAAAATCTTGTTTTCAAGAGCTAAATACCTTACCTCTAACTTATATTTTAAAAGTGTATGCCGAATTCAAAATATATTAAGAAAAAATTTTATCTGAAGATCTAGTTATTAAGTAAAAGGCAATAAATATAAAAAGTAAGTTTATAAAGTATTGGGAGGAACACACTTGGGTGCTATCTTTTGTAGCCATACTTGTCCTTCATTTTAAGTTGTAACTATTACAATATGTCTTCTCATAGTTAGGTCCATAATATGAAAATAAATGAGTAGGTATTCTTGAACAAATGAAGAGGAGAACAATAATATGCTTCAACTAGTGAAGTTAAATATAGTCACAGAGTAATTACTCAAGACATGAGAGTAAGTTATATTTGTTTACATATCTATTAAATTATTAATTAAAATTTTAATATTTATTTTTTTAACCTTTATTTTATTTTGTATCTATTATCACAGTATGATATTTAATTTTGTTTATTTTATTAATATAGGGTTTTTTTTTTCATTTTGATTCTTAATCTAATTCAAATATATTAGAGTTGGATATACATTTAGATGAAGTTAGAGTGGACTACTATAAAGACATTGATATTCTTGATTATTGGAAAAAAATGAACTTCGATATCCTCTCTTTTCACAAATAGCAAACGATGTGCCAAGCATTCTAGTCATTACGGTTGCATCAATATCAGTTGGTGGAGTTATCAACAAATGGAGAAGTTATCTTTTTTCTGAAAGTGCAAAAATGTTGATTGCCACTTGAAAGTGGTTATATGGATATGAAGGTAAGATTTTCATTTTGCAAAACTTTTTCTAAATTATATTTTTATGATTTATGACATATATCTTTAATTATATATTACTTTTGTTTTAGATGAGGAAAATAATGCAATTATATTTGGAAGGGAGATTGTCTACCTTTAATTATTTTTTGAATTAGCAAGAACTTTTAGGTTTGTAAGTATGCTTATAATTTATGATATTTTTCTTTTAGTATTAGTTTTGGAATCATAAAGAATTAATAAAAGTGTCATTCAT
Source organism: Adansonia grandidieri (assembly GCA_038382065.1). Lineage (NCBI taxonomy): Eukaryota > Viridiplantae > Streptophyta > Magnoliopsida > Malvales > Malvaceae > Adansonia > Adansonia grandidieri. The sequence continues at coordinate 7,529 of JBBYHK010427135.1, forward strand.
AATAATATTTTTATATTAATTTATAGGTTTGATTTTTTGAATATTGGAGTAATAAATACAAGCAACAAATGAATTAAATTTTTTATGAATTGATCAAGATTCATAATTTTCTTTGGTCATTTATTTTGTTATATTGTATTTTTTTTCTCTTTACCATTAAAATACTATTAAATGTAGTTTTTGAAAGTATTTTCTGCACTTACATTAACTTTTTTTTTACCCATGATTGGGTGCAAATGTTGATGATATAGGCTAATGTTTAAGATTTTTTGTTTCTATTATGTTAACCTTATATTCTCTTTCACTATGTTGCTAGTCTAAGTCAAATATATTATTTTTTTTCATTTTTAATATGGTATTATTTGTTATAACTTTCATATTTTTTTAATTTATCTTATTACTTTGTTATACTATTATCAGACTCCAGCTATTATTATTTGAAATAACAACAATACTATAGGAATAATATTCAAAGAAGCACTTAAATTTCACTACTAAATTATATAAGCTTTCACTATTCAAAGAGTTTAACTAATTTAATAAAAAAATGTGAAAAATACATTACTTACCTCATTGATAATGTTTTCAAAACTCATGATATAATTTACTTTTTAAAAATTATTTCATCATATATAAAATATAAATTAAGTTTTCAATATTTAATTAAATTATTAAAAAAATTACAATAAAATCAAAAGTTTTTACTTTATAATTATTGAATTAAAAATTCATCATTTATTTTCAATATTAAATTCAGGTTTAGCTTCAGGCCATTTCAAGTTTGGGTTTTTGACTTTTTAGTCAAATTGAGTTTAGCTCGGGTTCAAGCTCTAATTTTTTCAGATGGGCTTTCAGCTTTGGGTTCATTTTGCCACCTTTGATAGATACCCATATGGCAATCGTATCGATACTTTGGTCGGAGAAAATCAAGAACTTATAAGGGAATATGTCTATAGCAGTATTTATACCATGAGGTATCAGATTGTATGAAAATTGTTTGTTCTTTTTTCACAAATCGATTTTCGAATTAAATTTTTCACATGAGAATTTTAAGCCTTTTGCATGTAAATTTTTATTTTAAATTGATGTATCATAGATTTTATTTATTTATTTACCTAAGCATGGTTTTAATTAAGTTTTCACATGGAAGCTTTTCTCTAAATTTTAATCCGTTAAGGGATTTCATTTTATATATGCAATTTTTTTGTCTAAAAATTTTAAAATTACGATATTTGACTAGACATTATGAATTTGGCATTTGATAAATTTAAATTCATTGTTGAAACTTTTCTATAACTTTTCCCAATATAGATTTTTATTTTGATTTTCTTTTAAATTCTCAGAACATGGAAATTTCTGCTAAGACATATTCAGTATAGGATTTTTCAATACCCTTCACATATTAAAATTTGAATTTTGACATAGTCTGTTTCAATCTTAACAAATTAATTTCCTTTGATTTTATTGTTTCACATTTTCTATAGGATATCTACTTGATACTTTTTTATTTAAACTCTTACATACAAAATTTAATTAAATGTTTCTTACATATACATATGGGCCAATTAAGAATTTTGATACAAAATTTATTTCAATGGGCCAAATAAATACAAACTAGGATTTTGCACTTTAAACTCCATGAAAATTTTCAAATTAAAATCCTTTAAACAATTTTTATTTTGATTACAATTATTTTTATATACACATATTCATTATTTAACATTTTAACTATTTTTTTTATTCATTTGTTTTTATGGAAAAATCCATATTGCTTTCATGTATGGAAAAGACAACTTCCATCAACCCATCATGAAACCACCTTATATTTGGCCTATGCATGTAATAGTATTTTTCCCATTAAAATTTTAAAATATATTCCTTATTAAAGAAAAGGAAAAATATGGGCATTTTTTGCCATGAAGGACACCACTATCATCTTAAAGGGGATGGATTTTTGTCATCTTTTTTCTCATCCTCCAAAATAATATATAGCTTTTGAAAAAAAGTTTGGGAGAGAAAGAAAAATTCTTTAAAAGTTATTTCAAGGTAGTCTTTACCTACTTCTTTCCTTGGATTTTCCTTTCTATCTTATTTCTTAATCCATTTTCTTTATCTTTGGATTTTCTTGAAAGAAATTAAACAAAAAAAAAGGCTGTCTTCCAATGTATTTTCAACCAAAAATAACTTTCATGCTTTCTACTTCACTTAACACCATGATTTTCATTTCTCTCTTGATTATGGGAGATGATGACCCTAAGCTAGCCTAGGTGAATGTTTGTGCCTATAGGTTTTGATACCATGTTTAAAGGCCAAGCCATGAGTAACGATCCAATCTTTTGTCTTTTTCTTTGCTACTTAGCCTAGAATCCCATGAAATCAAAATTTTTGAGTAAAAACACACTTTGATGACTTTTGGTGATTTTGGTTAAATTCATATAAATATGTTCATGTGTTGATCCATGGAAATCTGTTTTGTTATTTTATGACATTCATATTTCACATGTTACATGCACGTATTCAACATCATTTTATGCTATATGATTATTACTTTGTTAATTCAATGTAATGTATTATTTCATTAAGTTTGTTTGCGCATATTGTTGTGTTAATGATTTTGGGTGCATATGAGATCACTAGGTAGCTTAGATCACATGTAATAAGCCATGCATCATGTTGGTTTTCGCATGAAAAATATTTTAAAAATTTTTAGGTTAATCGAATGTCTAGGCGAATTATGTAAGCTTCTTCTCTTTGATTTCCAAGATGATTTTGAGTTGTTTTAGTGTTAATGAGGCATTTAGGGGGCAAATTAGAATTTTTCCAAACTCATTTAAGGGTGATTTTTTATTTAGTCGAAAGTTCAGAGGCCATTGTGCAAATTTGCAGTTTTGTAGGGCTATTCCATGCTTGGCCAAAGGTCAAAAGACTAATTAGAAAATTGTCCATAATTTATTTCATGCATTTTAGCTCATTTCTTGATTAGTGAAACCTTGTGGACTAATTTGTAAATTTTTATTATTTCATGCATTTTGGGCCATTCCATGCATTACCAAATGTCAAAGGACCTATTTACAAAGTTCTCATATTATATTTTATGATTTTAGGTACTTCATTAATTTTCAAGTGATGTAGGATCTATTGTAATTTTTGAAAGTTAAGGACCTTTTAGCAATTGTCATCATGTTAGGGCTATTAGAACAATTTTAAGCAAAATTTATCCATCTAGGGTAATTTGGTCATTTCTTTCAAAACTAACTCCATTAGGTTTAGTATTGATAAACCAAGGCATTTTTTGCCCAATTCGAGCCATGTGGACTGACATTGAAAATCTGATTCAAACATGTTTCTTGCACCAAAAATCATCGTAATTCAAATTAAGCCTAAGCTATGGGCTCGTGATTTGACTTAAACAAATTTTTAAAGCCCAAATAGCTAATGAAAAAGGTCATTTTCATGAAATACATGGCTTGTTAGAGGGCAGCTGAGCATAGTACTTGGAGTTGTCTCCCAGTATATGATAGAAAATCCCATAATGCCTTTGCTTTATTTGCAAAAAGCATTGGCTGAACTTTGAATTTAAGAAGGGGCTAAATTTGGCTCAGCAGGGAGGAGGAATCACACTCGAGCAATCTAAAAAAAAAAAAACCTCTAGCAACTTTTAAGCCCAAAAACACTCTAAAAAAACATTGTTCCTTTGCTTTCTATCTTCAACCTTCATTCATTCCCGTAGCTCTGCCAAACCACCATGAAAAACACTTCAAGACCCTCTATTCCATCCACCCTTCCTCTTAAAACCTTCTTCCATGAATAGCCTACTAGAAAAAACTCCTCTTTTCATTATTTCCTAGCTTATCAACATCAAGAAATGAAGGTAAGCCCAAAGTTGTTGCTTAAAGAAAAAGGCTAAAGCTTGAAGCTTTTGGTATATTTTCTTACATAGCTTGATTTCTTTTCTCATTTGTAGTACTTGCATAATCTTAGAGAACCATTAATGTTGCCATGACCATTCTAGGACTCCCATGCATTATTATTGCCTTGGTTGTGGTAGTTTTAGGATTTTTTTCTTTTGATGCCTTGATGTTGCTTGGTAGGCTAAACTTTTTCTCTCTCATTCTGTCATCGAAACAGTCTTTTATTCATGCATTTTCTGTCATGTTTCAACTATTTTTACATGCGCAACACATGCTTGAATGTTCTTCATTTTCTTGCATTTTAAAGAGTCTCGTGGCATAAAAATGATGTCTTGAAAATTCTAGCATGCTTTTCTTTGATTAAATATGTTCATCTCATCTTCCATAGCATGATTTTTGATGTCATTCATGGAGTTATCATTTCCATGCATCTCATTTATTACCTCTTTGCATTTTTTGTCGTCTATTCCATGTTAAAATATCATCTTTGTGTGTTTGCATATGTTATGTCTGTTGATCTTTGTGTATGTTGTATTTTGCCCATGACATCTCTGTCGAGATGATTTCTTATTTGCTAAAAACCTAATTTTCAAAAAAATCCTCAAGTTAAGTTCATGCTACCTCTAATAGATGGAAATTAGCATGGATTTAATGTTTTTATAACATCGATCTTTTCAATCTTGCGGACAAATTAAAACTTTGGATTTGGATTCATGGTAAAAAAAGTTTAAAGATGTTGTTTTTAAGGCAAAAATGACCCCTTTTAGTTGAAAAATATATTAAGCCTTGATCTTGAGTTTGACACCTCTAGATGGCATGGTCAATGGGTTTTTTCATCATCCCAAATTACTCCAAGATTGTGAAATGAACTCGTGATGCCCATGTCGTTCTTTTCCCTGATATTGTGGACATTTAGATGTCCATCAGCCAAATTTAACCCTAAAAATCAAAAAATCAAATAAGCCCATGTTTTTGCTTTAGCAACACTATAATCTAAGTTAAAAAAATTATTTTCAAACCATAAATGATTTTTTTAGAATTTTTTTATTTTTTTCCCTTGAATGGCATCAAAATACCTTTCCAACGGTGTCTTGTTTGCCTTCGGGTCATTCCGGATGAAGGAATTATAATTTTTCAAACCTTTGCTATCCAAAACCCCTAGAACCAACACATTACATTCTATTTGGATCATTTTGGTTCATTAGATGATTTTTCTATATATTTTAAATATTTTTCCCAAAACATTTGCAAAATTCCCTTTCTGATAAGATATTGTTTGTGATTTAACAATTTCAAATAAGTCCGAAATGATTTTTCAAAGTCTATCATGGCTTTTCCCCTATATGTGTTGCTAGTGTCAAGATAGGCTTAACTTCAACAATTAATTCTGCCTAGATAGTTATCTTCTAGGATTTTTGGAGTATTTTTATATTAATCCTCGTTGACTTACCTTTCTAATGGTACCCTATTTACCCCTCAAAGCCTTTGGATGAATCCGAAATAAATTTAAGAAGGGAGACGACACGATGTTATCCCCTGTTTTAACGCAATTTCCAAAATGTTTTTATAGAGATGTTTGAATGTCTCAAAATGTATTCGATTGGTTCCCCACTATGCAAACCCTTTATGCTTAGATCAAGGCTCAAGACAAAATTATTTTATTGAAACCTTCAATTTCCTATTTTCAAAATACATATTTTTAAGATAATCATTTTTTTAAAAACATCAAAAATTTTTATCTTTGGGGAAACTCCAACCCCACCTTTTCGAACAGATACTCTGACCTTATTTTTCACAGAAAGTGTCAATTTTCTCTCTCAGATTTATTAAAGATTTCCAATTATGTTTTTAAATCACCAAAAAAAATTTTCTTGGGGATACTCTAACCCCACCACTTTGAGAGGATACTCCAACCCCGTTTCTTACAAAAATTATTACTTCCATCTCTCTCAAATTTATTCGAGATTCTAAAATTATTTTCTTAAAATATCAAAATTTTATCTTTGGGGGTACTTCAACCCCTCATTTTCGAGCGGATACTCCAACCTTGTTTTTACCTTAAAATCCCAAAAATTTTCTCTTCTGGATACCTTGAACTATTTCAATTAAAACTTTTTTTCGTCCCTTAAATTACCACTGAATCCAAACGTGTCTCCAAATTGTCATCCTAATTATTCTTCAATAATAAAGACAATTACGAGATATATTTCGATTGTCCCTCCTTTTTAGGTACTTTTGTTTATGAAATTATTATATTCTTTTTTGTCTTATTAACATGTTTCCTTTTTGTAATAGTTATTTTGCACTCATATTTAAAATTTGTCTTTTAAACAAAATTTTACAAGGCAGTCTTCTGTATCGATTTCTCTCCAGTGCCTATTACAAAATATTCAAACTTTCAAAATTTAATCAAAAAATTATTCTTATAAAAGTCCTTATGCTTCTCATACCTCTACGGTGCATAGATGATATAAATTTTCTTTCAAAACTCATATCTACAATTTTCAAAAAAAAAAAAGTTCATGCATAAAAGGGGATTATATCTAAATAATGACCAAATGGAACCAATTAAACTAAAACCAAAGCAAGATATAGTTAGCAAGTGTCGATCTTAAGCATCGTGGGAGTGTTAATCCTTCCCCGTACATAACCAACTCCCGAACCCAACCAACGAATCTTTGGACTTTGTAGACCTTGAAATCAATATTTTGAGTTTTGTAACTCAGAAAATTGTTTTCAATAGGTATCGATCATGCCTAGCCCGATATGATTGGTGGTGACTCTAAATTTATGGTTACTTCACAATAACTTTCCAAGACTAGTTGGATGAGCAACTCATTTGATGGTCTTTTTCCCCTTCATCTTATCATGCCTAATCCAAATCCTAACAAATGGGTAACTCTAAGGCTCAACCACACTACTAGAGATATCTTTTACGTCATGCGCACTCATTTCGGATCATAAGAAAAAAGAATAAAAAATGGTACATAGTGACAATTTTTATCAACTATGTTAATAATGAGATTCCCTTTTTAGAAAAAGTAAATCAAGATTTTCCTAGTTTTCAATAAATAAAATTTCGTACTCCTCCAAACTTTCTATAGGGTTACAAAGAACATTTTAATTTTTAAATCAATAGAAAATCGATTTAATCTTAAACAGAATAATAAGGTCGATATTAGGTAATTTTGGAATGTGAGAATTATAATTAAATAAATGAATGTCGAAACCAACTTAAATCAAAATTTAGGTTAACATGTAATTTAACAGAAACCAATTTACAGGCATTGTGCAGGGGATACGTCTCACTCTATGCATAACCAACTCTCGAACTTATTTCATGTGATCTTTGGTTAATATACATATCTCAAAATTTGCTTTAAATGGTTTTATAACCCTCAAAAGCCAAAATCTTATAAGGGAGCAATTTTACCCAGCCAAAATAGATTGGTGGTGACTCTGAGCCTTCTGATCACTTTGAAATGACTATTTAGAGTTAAGTTGGGTATGCGATTCACTTTGATGACTTAGCCCCAACACAAGAAAAATAGAGAAATTTACTTATCCAAGTTTGGTGCATCGAGTTTACACTCGACACATTACGACAATCTATGCCATGTCCTCTATAGACATCAATCACACTGTTGTCAGATTTCCACCATGCAAGTGCACGTATTGCAACAAATAATATAGAGATAAAATATAGTGCCGATCCTATGACAAATTGATACTAAATTTGTTAAAAACTAAAATTAAAACAACTCAATCTTATTCAAACAAATGATTAAAAATTATAAATTAATAATAATAATAATAATAATAATAAAAAATAAGCATAGGATTACAATTTACATCAATACTTTACTTGAATAAAACTCTACTTTCTTCACTTGGCTAATGATAATGAGCTATTAACCTAGAGTTTTAATTTATTTATATGTATGTTTCGATGATCTTATAAAAATATCTCTCTTAATCAATTTACTCTATTCTTATATAAATTAAATTAAGAAAAATGCATTAAGCTTAGAGTCTAATTTGGTTAAATATGGCATGCTCATATATTTATATCTAACATGCAGATCAATTCACTCTAATAAATGAATATTAACATATGTCACTGCATCTAGGTCTAAACACAAATTCCCTTTTCCATGTTCGTTAAGGTTACCAAATCAATCTAATTGGTGATCAAGCAATTAAAAGTATTAATAACAAGATTGAACAAACAACTCAAATATCATTAAATCAAGAAAATAAAATAAAATAATCCAAATTATATATTGAGTTCCATTGCGACCCTAAAAAAAGAAATTTAGTTCATAATAAGTATATAAATTATAAAATCAAGGAGTTTCACCATCATAAATAGTATAAAAAAGATAAAAAGAGTAAAGAGAAAGAGAAAACTAAGATTGGTCGGATCTTTGATCTCTATGCTTATCCAAATTCTTTCTAGCTTCTTAAATATTATGGTGATTGCTCTATTTTTCCAAAAACTAGAGAAAAATAACACTATATAGCATTTGGGATCTTCCTAAGTCTAATCCAAAGAGTTCTCTATTTATAAGCAAAACGCTCGAGGTAGAAACTCAGTCTCCAAGTAGCTTAAGCATATATTTTTGGAAATAGCTAAACTTAATTACCTTGCTTGATTAAGTCCACTTTACTTTTTGATTAAGTTACTACACTTTTGAAAACTCTTTTTGGGTTTTAATTTACAAAAATATGGAAAATATTTAAATAACTAAGCAATTAAAATATAAGAAAAGTAAATAATAATAAATTAAAAACTACTAAAAATAAATAAAATTTAAATAAAATAATTCTACTATAAATAAAATTTAAATAAAAATCTATATAACTTAGCTACTTTAATATGAATAATGAGACTATATAACTTTATTTTATAGAGTTATCACACTTCTAAACTTACGATTTTGCTAGTCATTGAGCAAAACAAAACAAAAGAAAGAAACAAAACCAAACGAATGAAATGAAATAAAATGAAACACAAATAGAGATAAATGTACTTAAATAATGATTGCCATAAGTTTCCTCAAAAGTTATCTCAATATCTCAACTCAGGATAGATATCAACATAATTCAAATTCATGCTTCGACTCAATTATAAATATCAATACTTCAAATGGATTTTTAGTGTGTGTAAATGATCCCTTTACAAATAATTGCATGCAAATTGAATAAATTTATGCCAATACAAACTATGACTTAATACTAGAGTCTCATATGTTTGCTTTTCATCTCTCTCTTCTCTAACGTAGACCAACACCTTATCAAAGATCATTTAGGACTTTATTAAGGTTGTAATGAATGGCTAGGGTCAAGGTAGGATAAATGATATATTTTGGTTTGATTCACCCATACACATTCTTCATTATTCTAGACCTTTTATCGAGCCTTTCATAACACTTTTGAAGCACATACCCTTTTTCCTTTTTTTCTCATGATAAGTTCCTTTTCATGCTATTTTATTCATTTACACATTTTTGTATTTTTTTCTTTTTTTTTTAATTTTTCTCTTTTTTTTTTTCATTGTTGTTTCATTCTTCATCAATACAACATAATTCAAACATGGCTCATAATATTTTCTGAAACAATTTTATGCTCATGCCCATGTAATGAAGGTTGATTATAGTTTTTTTTGTTAGGCTAGGCTAAATTGATGTAGCAGTTAAAAGAAAATGATATATCAAATATGCTCAAATAGGCTAATTAAGGATATAAATATATAAAGGTAGACTTAGAAAGGCTCAACCAATCCAAAGATGGCCTAAATCATCTCTTCAACTTAGTAACAAGTGTTTTACTCTAAAGATCTGAATGATGAGGGTTGGTATGTTATACTGCGTAACATACATGGAGATTTGTTTGATATGGGTGATGAACGTCGAGATGATGTCGAACAAAGAATTGAATGCTTGGCCTTTGTCCATCAAAACTTAGATGAGAATATCCCTAGTACTAGTATAGAAGTTCATTGGGCTGGAGAAGATGTCGATAAAGACATTTATGAACCTTGATGAATAAAGTAAATTTAATAAAATTATTATATATTTTATATTTTTAACATTTTATTATATGATACATATTGCATTTTATTATGAGTAATATTACTGTTATTAACTTAAAATTATTGTAGATAATATGCTGAGGAGAAGATTGAAGGGTTTAAATATTCTTCACACCAGTTTAGAACTACAGCCAGTTGATGCTTTGGCTACACCTTCTTAGGCAATCCCAAATATGCCCCCAAGAAATATGAGTATAGAAAATGCAGTTCATACTAATTTGAATGCAGGTATTATTAAATGACATAGAAGTTCTTGCTTATGTTAACTATTCAATTTCTACAGTTGTTAATTTTATTTAACTTTTTTGTAGTCGATAATACTGGGCAACGAACAATTCGAAGTCGTACTACTTTGAAGGAGTTACGGGAACTACCTCCTAATGAACTATTGTTGTCTCTTAAAATAGTGATAACCAACCAATTGGTCTGCAAGCATAAGTATTGGCTGGCTTTCGAGGCATGATTGCTCGAAATAGGAAAAATGTGCCAATCCATTATGTATCATGGCATGAAGTGTCAAGAAGTTACAAGCTTAAGATTTTGGACTTTGTTAAGGTACCAATATAAGTTTTTTCGCATTGCTTTTGACGGATTATCTTAAGAATTTCATTTCTAATCAAAGCTTTGTCAACTTTTTTTAATTTCAGTAACGATTTGCTTTGGATATTCCACCGTCATATATTCTAAAGTTAGTGGGAAAAATGGAAAGATTTTAAGTATAGCTTGAAGAAGAAGTACTTCGATCAAAATATTGATGTTGTTGTCACAAAATGAAACATACCACGTGGTGTAGTTGGTTGGCAGTATAAGAAACCTGTTGACTTCTGGTATTCGAAGAAATTGGAGGTATAATAATATTTTTAAAAAAATATTTGGCATTTTTTATAATACAATTTTTTGTAACGTATATAATTATTTATGTGTTTGAGTAATGTACAGGAACTGGAACAAGTAGGACTTTCAAGCAGAATGCAGTAGAAATATAGTCACATAAGTGGTTCAAAAAGCTTTACTAGAAAAGCACATGAGAAAGTAAGTTTTCTAGATGTAATTAGAAAATATTGGTATTATTTATAATGTATTAATATAAATATTGTATTAAATGTTATTTTATAGGAAATGAAGCGAGGTGAAAAAACAGGATGAGTTGAATTATTCCAATTAACTTACATAAAGAAAGATGGCTCCTATTTGAATATTGAGACACAACAAATAGCGGTATGTTTAAGTAAATTTTTTTAATTTAGAAACTTATTTTGTAACTATAATATTAATTTAATTGTTTTATAGGAAAAGCGAAGGAAAAAATGGCCGAATATCAAGCTACCACACCATCAAATAGCTAAGTGAATATGCATGATGTGGAAAATGAAATATTCACTGATGTTGCTGGAAAAGAAAGACATGGACAAGTTCAAGGTCTCGGAATGAGTCTAACGCCATCCACCTACTATGGTTCTAGTTCTCAATGATATAGTTGATCATAAACGCATTCTACACACGAAGTTCAGATGTTGAAACATGAGATGAAAACTATGCAAGTGCGCTTTGAGGAGGTAGAAACAGCGAGACAAGCACAGATAGCTAGGTTAAAGGAATCAAGACAAAAAAATAAAAAAAAATATGAGCAACTTCAATCGAAGTTTGACTCGATGATGAATTTAATGCAGCAAATATTCTCACAAGATCTGTCATCTTAGGTAATATAATATCTTAGTTTTAAGTTATTTTACTTATAATAATTAATGATATATATTACTTATCTATGCTAATCTCATATATATTTTGTATATTAAGGTTAATCAAATGATAACATTCGTGCTATGGAAAGCTATTTTCTGCCTACTTTACTTTAGCTTTGCGGTGGTTTTAACTTTTGTATTGTTTTCAGTTTTAAGCACTTTTTGTTTTTAAATGTATTGGGACAACATTGTTGCATAAAGATATTTTCTAATATAAAATTATGTTTTTATATATTTTGACATTGCTTTTGTTTAAAATTTTGCTATAAGATTATTGTGAATGAAAACATTTAGAAGAGTTGTAAAGGAAATCAAAAAATATAACATTAATATAAGGCAGCAAAATCTTAAAAAAAAATTAAATTCTGAAAATTTAGCAGCGTTTCATACACAAAACATCGCTAATAATATGAAGTTTAATGAACACTCAGGAGAACATTTAATGGCATTTTCTAAAATAAACGACACTAATTAATTAAATTTAGCGGCATTTTTAAGCACAAACACTGCTAAACATATGTAAAATGTTTAGCGGTATTTATAGTACAAACACGGCTAAATACTTCCATTTGGTGGCGGTTATATTTGGAAACACTGCTATGGAGTTTTTTGTAGCTATGAAATTTCAACCCATTAACGTCATTTATAAACGCCATAAATTGTAAACAAAATGCCTCTAAATTAGCAGCATTTTCTTATGAAAACACCGCTAAATTCTGACACTATTTTTTGCGACCTTTTTTGCAGCGTTCTTCCAAATCGCCACTATTTTTTTTTAACGACGTTTAAAAACATCGCTAAAACCTTAAAAAAATGCCGCTAAAGCTCCATTCCCCTGTAATGAATGGAGAATTACTGAAAGAGCTTAAGAGCAAGAAATATGCAAAGGCCTTCTAAGAGAACTCCTATTTTTAGGGCTTAGGAAAGGAGTTTCAAAACTTGTATTGATGAAATAGGAGTTACTGTCTTTGTATATTTAATAGGTATAATAAAAATGTTGTTGGTAACAAGAATTAATGTTAGGAGTTTATTGGTAGTGATGAATAACAAACAAGTGTTCACCACTCAAAGAAAAGGAGAAACATTCATGTTTTAGTGAAAGGATAAGAGGGAACCTCTTAACTAGCTCCATATTTAATCCACAGCCAAACTCTCCAGAACATTCTAATAATAAAATTAACCTAAGAACCCTACCATATTCCAAGATTATTTTCACTTCTTCTACTTCAGTAAAATAGTATTAGGTAAACATCTTTTATAGAATATTTCTTGGTGGATGTGACTTTTCCGTGGGAATGTTGTCCCATGAATGACTTATTCCATAAGGGATTTATTTTGAATAAAATTTATTCTAAACTGGAGCTATTCTAAACAAGAGTTGTTTTGAAAAAAGGCTGTCTGAAAATTAGCTATTCTAAATATAAGTTGTTATGAATAAAAGCTATACTAAACAAGAGTTATTATGACCGCAATTGGTTATAAATAAGAGCTATTTTAAATAGGAACGATTTTAAATATTAGTTGTTTTTGAACAATATATTTTCAATAGAGGTGCATTCGGTGAAGCAATGTCAGTGAAACGACATGATTACTTGTTCTAAGTTGTCTTTGTTGTTATTTCGTAAATGCAATTTCTTATAAAAGTAGCTCGCTTAACTCTAAGAATGTAGATATTATAAAAAGTAACCAAAATCAAGGGTCTATAAATTATTATACATATTCTAGCAGAGTATGGGCTCCCTCACGTACAATTACTGTTAATATGCTGACATATATTCCCTTTCTTTACAATTGTATTCCCCTAAATTCCTTTATTTTTATGCTATGCTCAAATTTATATTTACCATAAAAAAAGCCGTCCCAACGCGGGACCCAAATTCTAGTGTCTCTCTATAGCTGAAATAGGGTGAAAGGAAGGGTTATGATCCAAGGCGAGGTACGGTTCAATTAAAAAGGATAAATTCTGTAATTATTTCCAAGTAATGATAAGTGAATTCATTGTATAATTCAAAATAAATAAAAAATGGCAAAATGAACTAAGAGGTTCATTGTTATCTCTTTAGAATTTATCTTAACAATATTTCTTATTTTGTTTATTCCAAAAATTCAAATTAATTCCATTTAATTCTCCAAAAAAAATCAAATTATCAAAATTTGGTGTTTATAGCATCTCTAGGATATTATTTATTTTCATATAGACACGTATGTATGTATTGAGAAATGATGATTAAAATATTTTCTTTCATTTTTAATCAGTTTCTTTATTTGTAAATATCTTTAAATGAATTAGATACATCTTTGAATACAAGGATTATGATTATCGTACTATGTAAATATATCCCTATAATCATAAAATAATTCAGTGATGCTTTGAGAATGTTTGAGGGTTTTGAGGTGACCTTTGACTTATTTGATGTTATTCGAAACAATTTCACGTAATTGTTCTTTAAAATTCTCTAAGCTTTTTTTATTTTAAAATTGAAAAAAAAATAGTAATTGAAGTAATATTTATCATAAAAAATAACATTGTATATAACTTTTATTTAAACGATGACATATACGGTTTAATTATATTAAAATGTCATGTTAATATTAATCGTATATGTCATCATTTTTACAGAAGTGAAATGCTATGTTAAATTTTTTTATATTAAATGTTACTTTAATTATAGATTTTAACTTTTTTTTATTTCAATTTTAAAAGTATAAGATTAAATTATCTAACTTTTTAGTAAATGGATTAATTTTTACAAGATAATATAATATGTGGTGCAAGGACTTTTCAGGTGCTTTGAGCCGTAAGTAATAAAAGGAATGATAGTAGGAGAAAGATTTTTTTAATTAATTTTAAGATACGAGGAAAGAGAAATTTGAAACTCTACTCAACAAACAAAAAGATAATACATCACATAAAACCAAATGCTCAAGCGTCGAAAAAAACAAGTCGATGATAGCATTAAGTGTGGGTTGATCCTGAAGATGCG
>JBBYHK010427356.1:0-22249 GCA_038382065.1 Adansonia grandidieri
TTGTTTTCTTTTGTTAAAGTATGAAGCCTTAATCTTAAGTCCAATACCTTTTTTAATGACATGATCAACGGTTGTTTGATTGTCCTAAACTACTTCAGGATTGTGGAATAAACTCATGATGCCCATGTTATTTGTTCTTAGCTATCACGAATGTTTGGATGTCCTAGATTTCAGTCTATTCTTGGAAAAATATTAAATAGCCCTCTGTATTGCTCTAGCGACATTGTAGTCTGACTTTGAAAAATTATCTTCGAACCACAAAATATTTTCCTTGATTTTTTTGATATTTTTCCCTTAAAGGGCATCAAAGTACCTTACTAAAGGTTTCTTGTATGCCATTAGATCATTCTAGATGAAGCAAATATGATTTCTTGAACCCTTGCTATCTAAAACCCCTAGATTAGCGAATAATTTTCTATTTGGGTTGTTTTAGCCCATAAATGATTTTTTTTTTGAGATTTTTGAATATTTTTACTAGAAAGTTTGCAAAATTCCCCTTTTGGAAAGGTATTGTTTACGATTTCACGATCTTGGATGAGCCCCAAAACAAATTTTCAAGATTCAATGTGTCTTTTCCCTGCATATGATGCTAGTGTCAAGGTAGACTTCAAAAATTAATTCCGCCAAAAGCGATTTTCTAGGATTTTTTGGAATATTTTTACATTAAACCTTATCTAGTTATCTTTTTCAATGGTACCTCATTCATCGTAAAGCCTTTCGATGAACCTTGAACAAATTTAGGAAGGGAAATGACATGATGTTGTCCCTCATTTTTAACCTAGTTCTCGAAATGCCTTTATATAAACATCTGAATGTCTCAAAATGCATCTGATTGGTTTCCCTACAACACAAGCCCTTTAGACTCAGATCAAGGCTTAAGGCAAATATATATTTTATACAAATCTTCAATTTTTTATTTTCAAAATCTTTTAAAAAAACTTTTCTTTAAAAACATCAAAAATTTGCATTTTTTGACATACTCCAACCCACTACTCGAAGAAGATGTTCCAACCTCGGTTTTCACTAAGAAACTTGAATTTTCTTTCTTAAATTTAGTCGAGATTCCTAATTATTTTCTTAAATCATCAAAATTTTTCATCTTTGGGGATACTCCAACGCCGTTACTTCGAAGGGATATTTTAATCTTGTTTTTCATTAAAAACTTGAATTTTCTCACCTAACAATTCTCATACCTTTATCTTTCGGGATACTCTAACTCCACCTCTTTAAGGAGATATTTCAACCTCATTTTTATCTAAAAAATCCAAAACTTTCTCTCTTCCAAATGCCCTAGATTATTTTGAATAAGATCTTTCTTGTCCCTTAAATTACCGTTGAATCCAAACCTATCTCTAAATTGTCATACTAGTTATTCTTCAATAATCAAAGACAAATACGAGATACATTATGATGTCCTTCCTTTTTGCACTCTTTTGTTTATGATTGTTTGTTTATGATATTATTATATTCTTTTTCATCTTACTAACACGTTTTTTTTTTTTGTAGTGACTACCATGCATTCATATTTAAAATTCATTTTCAAAAATTTTTACAAGGCAATGTTCGGTCTCAGGTATCTCTCCAGTGCTTAATAAAGAATATCTAACTTCTCAAAATTTAATCCGAAAACTATTGTCATAAAAATCCCTATGCTCCTTAGACCTTCACGGTGCATAGGTGATATAAATCTTCTTTCAAAATCGGATTTACATCTTCCACCAAAACTTCATGCATAAAAAGGAGATTATATTTAAATAATGACCAAATGGGATCGATTAAGCCAAAACCAAAATGAGACATAGTTAACAGGTACCGATTTCGAGTGTCATGGGGATGCTATTCCTTTCCTACACGTGACCAACCCCTGAACCTAACCAACCAATCTTTGGACTTTTTAGACCTTGAAATCAATGTTTCGAGTTTTGCAACTCAAAATATTATTTTTGATAGGCATCCACCTACCTAGCCCAAAATGATCAGTGGTGACTCTAAGTTTATGGCCATTTCATGATGGCCATCCAAGACTAGTTCAATGAGTGATTCACCTGATGATTTTTTTCCCCTTCATGTTACTGTGGGTAATCCAAATCCCAATCATGGGATAACTCACAGGTTCGACCACCACTATTATCATACATTTTTAAGTTGTGCGCTAAGCCCTTCGGATCATCTAGAGTTTTAAAGGCGGGCACATGGCAACATCTTGGCAACTCCACTGGGGACCGCTTTAAGAGTTAGGCCTATGACTAGTCATGACTACGCAGTCCTTAACTTTTCGACTGTCATTATTATTTAGTTATAATTCCCTTTTATTGTTATCTTTTAACCTTTTTACTTTTCATGGGTTTGTTATGTGATTATTAGGGACTACTCTATTCCCGAATAAATTTTAATTTAAAAAGGCATGGTAATATAGGGTAAAATAACAAGGCATGATTATTTCCCTAACACATACCGTGCACTTGCATTTGCACTAAATTCCCACCAAATACCATGGTGTGGTTAGAATCCCAATTATTAGGAGGAAGTAAGCCATCCGCCTTCATGAATAACCCTTTGCATAGACATGGCCAAACCTTCCAGGGTGTAAATTACCTATGTCTCTCATGAGTACCTCTTTATATTTGTATAAAGAAATACATCTATCAAATTGAACTTGTTCTGCCAAAACCCATGATGGGCCTAAGATCGAGGGGCCTCAACTATCCTTACCAGATCAAGGAATGATTTAGATATCGATTTAGGCATCAACTTAAACCCATATAGTGAACCCTACAAGCTAAACTATGTCAAACCATACCAGATCGTTGCTAGAATAACCCAGAGAATAGAGTCACTCAGGGAAACACTTCTTACATTTACTCTAATATACCATGGTTATATTGGTGATGATGGATGAAAATTGTTTCTTACTTTTGTTATTCTATTTTCATGATTTTTTTTTAGGATATGCCATCACGTTTGATGGCAAATCTTCTTCAATAAGTGTGTGATGACAAACGAATGCTATTACCTTCAATGCCATCTTAAAATCGTTATATCTGACCAATATAAGCTGTCATGCTGTCCAAATAATAGCTTAGCATGCACCCTCCATAAGTATTGATGAATGAATGTCATCACTTAAACGTTCAATCTTAGTCATCGTGAGGTATTGTATTACCTCGTTAAAAGGCATTTTTTAAAGCAGACACACTATTATGTTGTTTGTTTGATGTCTAAACATTCATGATCATCATGTCTGTCGCTAGGCATCGTACCACCTATTCTCAGGGCAAATTTTGTGATGCACTGTTGTTGCTATACTTTCATTCCTTTATCCTTATGCCTATTATTTTGTATTGTTACTAATTAATTTCCCTTTTTGTTTTTCTTTTTCATGAATGCATCATTTCATTATAATCATCATTATCATAGGACAATTGGCTAATGGTTTAGTGTTCATCAAGGGTGTTTGCCATGGAGCAACAGTCCACTTTAGATCTGAAGCCTTTTGAAGAAGTTTGAGTATGGTTTAAGCACTGAAAAAATAAAGATGGTGACATTCTTAAACTAAGATATGTCACAACAGTGCATGAAAGGGTCAAAATAAGGTGCTATCAGAATGACTAGCAAGATCTAAAGTATGTATGGACCAGTTGGGATAATGTTAAGAAGGAATTATTCACGAAGAGATATGGAGACATTACTCTTTTGCTCTAAGTCTGTTTTGATGTTAGCCTATTGCAAGCATCGTTTTAGTTTTGGAACCTCGTATATCGATGTTTCACTTTCAATCAAGAAGGTTTGGTCCCTATAGTTGACAAATACACTATGTTAGTCAACATTAAGAGAGCTAAGACTGATAAAATATACTGCAAGGCCTTGAACCCTCAACCTTCAAGAAAAAATTAGCCCAATTTCTTGATGCACTAGGGATTTGGATTGAAAGTCAAATCAAGATGAAGGGGAACAATGAGTGCATCTCATAGACTAGTTTAATGAAAGTAATGGTGATTACTATTGACCTCTGAAAGATTTAAGATATCTATGCTTTGGCGATATATGGGTTGGTCACATTTTTTAAAATATTCGGCTATATGGAGCTACAGTAGCTAATCCTTTCTCTCGATTATGCTACAACATTATGGAGCTATAGTAGCTAATCCTTTCTCGTGATTATGTTGCAACATTAATCCTGCACCAGTTATCATTGCTAAAACCATCCGAGCTCTTAATTTTTGTGAGAAAATCAGTACAGGCCATTGTAGTGGATGAACGTTGCTTCTCCATATTTGGCTTATCTTATGTCCCAAGTAAAAGAAGGTGTCATACAACTTTTTGTCTAACTTTAGCTCTATCTCCAAGGTCCTCAAGAAGGAATAGCCTCAAGACAAGTCCGAAAAGCAATGGGTATAGAAATTCTAAAACCTTAAAGGGGAAGAGGTGACACAGAAGGCCTTTTGGTTTTCCCTACAGATAGTTATATACCAGTGTAGAGATTATAGTTGTGTGATGCCTATGGGATTATGGGGAAGCACTAGCTATGCACCTATTCTGGTCCTTAAACAATTCTAGTATTGATAATTCTTCCTCTTCGTCCAAGACCTAGAATTATAGGTTTTGACTATGGTGATCCTGCTTATAAGTCAAAAGTACAACTAGCCTTTCATGTGTGGAAACAAACTCGTAGCATGGAAAGGTATTGGAAAAGGAGTCATATGACCCCAGGATATGATGAATAGAGGCTCCATCTTATTAATAACACCTTACCCTTATCTGGTGTTGGAACACCACAAATACCAGTTGATGAATTTCTTCTAAGTTGAATTACTCAAGCAAGAGTTTGAACAAGAAAAGACGACCTTTGCCAAGGAAATTACTTGCTTAAAGGAAGCAAAGTGTCAATTGGAAATAGACCTCTACTTCCAAGATGGTAAGGTGAATAGGGCTACCAAAGAGAAAGACCACCTTAAGGAGGATCTCAAGAGTCTGAGGATAGATTATGTGGCTCTTAGTAAAGCAAACAAGTCTAGATGCCTTGGTAAGTAGTTGTTGAATGGAAGGTAGAAATTGCTACACTTGAAAAGGAGCTGCATAAGGAGAGAAGTAGCTAGGACTAATAAAGAGAACCTAATTAGAGCTCGTGCCCTCACATCTATCAAAGGAAAAATGTATGGTTAAAAGCTCGAGTCAGGGATTTTAGAGCAAACTAGGCTAAGAATGAGACTTTAACACTCAATTCATGATTTATAACATTCTTTTCAAGCTCGCCAAGACTAAATCAATAAACTCGTAAGAGCATCTGAGCAGCGGGAGCAAGAATGGCTTTAAGTGGCAGATGCATGCCAAAACTATCAGGACCATCATCGTCACCTCACTGAATAGATATAGGTCAGCTACGTGGAGGCTGAGAACATGATAAACGTAGTTTGAATTTTGCCTATTAGAGACCATCAGCAAGACTTTTTGTATTTCTTAGAGCATATAATCAGGCAATGTAACTGTGTTAGGCATTTGCGAATGTAATCATGTGTAATTGGGATATTTTGTTGCTTTAATGAAAGACGCTATTGGCGGAGTTGCCCCTCAATCTAATTGTCTTTTCTGCATTTGCATAACTAACCTAATTTTTTTCATTGTTTGTTTCATTCATGTTAATAGTAATTTATCTTCATACTGCATACTCACTTTTATCACATCAAACATATTCATGACAGATCATAAAAGCCTAATCCAGTAATAATTTAAAGTTAAGGTGCTCTAAAACACGGTACCTACAGTTCATCCTTGGTATAACACTCACAACCATTGAAAAGCCATGGAGAATAATTATCAATCCCGTATTAAGTGACTCAAACTTATGTATAGGGAATCCTAAGAGCAATCATTTCGTAGGAATGAAAATCTCTAAGCTTAGATTGCAGAATTGACTAAGCTATTGTCTAAGGCTTTGAAGGAAAAAAGGGCAAACAAGCATAATCGATGTAGGAAAAGAACCAACCCCAAAAGCAACTTGAATAATGGTACTGAAGCCACCAATGCTCAGGAAAGAGCACTGCATGGGCAACATCCTCTAGCAGCAGATATCCCATCAACTCAACCATTCATTTACATCAACCCTATAGTAGCATCCCACTTAGTCTAAGGAATTCAAAGAGTAAGCTCTTCACTGGTGAGGCTTATAGTCCCGGATCTCGATAAGCAAATGGAATAAGAAAAAGCAAAGAGATCCTTAAAAATGATGAAGACTTAAACAAGTATCAGTCACTGAAGAAATGGCTTTGAGCTATTGAAAAAAATAAGAAATTTGAGATTGTAGACATAAAATCATTGGGATTGGTTTCCAGTCTTGTCATTCTACCTAAATTCAAAATGTTAGATTTTAAAAAGTACAACGGGACTATCAACACCACTACCCACCTGCTCATGTATTTTCATAAAATTCTTGGGTATGCAAAAATGAAAAACTATTAATTCATTACTTTCAGCACAGTCTAAACTTGGGTATCTATCCAATGGTACATAGGGCTTGATCTTATGAGAATTCAAATATGGATGGATCCAGATCGCATTTTCCTTGACCAATATAAGCATGTATCTAATTGGGCTCTGAATCGTCTTTCCCTTATGACATGGAAAAGAAAGCCTTTAAGAGCTTTAGGCAATATGCTTAATGGAGAGAAGAGGTAGCTAAGGTTCATCCCCTTTTAACCGAAAAAGAAATGATGGTCATGTTTGTCGGCACCCCGTGAGCTTCTTACTGTAAAAGGTTGGTAGAAAACATCATGAAAATTTTTATCAATGGTTATCTCAAGTGAAATGATCAATAACGCTATCAAAATGGCAGGATATCCATTAGAGAATCATTCGGGTCAGTCAAAAAGTCAATAAATAAGGTTAAAGAGAAAGAGGTGAATGCTATTAGTGAAAGTCACACTAGGTTTAATTGAAATCTGCATCTGATGCAGGCTATGTATCACTTAAACATGTTAAATCCAAGTTTTAATCCATACTCACTAGCATCACAACCAGTTCATTCTGTTAGGTTCGCTCCAATAATGAGTTTTGCATCGAATCCTATTCAAAACATGACCCGGGGCACACAACCTTGCAATGTGAACAGTGGAAGAGCTCCAAACAACCAACATGCACCTTGACAAAGAAAGCACTTTGAGCTACTCCTATACTCCTATGAAAAGATCTACTCTCATTTATTGGCAGGTTAACTAGTTCCCCTAATATTCATAAACCTAAGATCACCATGATACCCTAGATGGTATGATAAAAATGCCTATATGAGTACCGTGCTAGAGCACAAGGTCATTCTATTAAGAATTGCACCTTATTTAAAAGAAAAGTATAGGGTCTGCTGGAAAAGGTGTGATCACGGTCAAACAAGGGCTTGGAACAAATGTTGGATCCAATCTACTCCCTAACCATGTAGAACTGAGAGTGAATGTAGTAATTGACAGGAAAAGTTATTGGGTTGATAGAAGCATTAGAGAAGTCAAAGCACCGATGAGCAAGGTTTGGAAAGTTTTTGTGAAAGTCAGGCTAGTCTCAGACAATAAAGATCAGAGCAAAGAAATCATTGAGCCATCTTGCTACCACAGTAGTTAAGGGCATGATTTGTAACATTGCTTATCATTCATAGAAATGGTCCAGGGGATGATATATTAGTCTGAGACTAAGTTCTATGAGGAGTGGGATGAACACATCGGTCCGTTTATTAATGCCATAGATAAGGAAAAAACTATTGGTGACTGGATCTTGAATTATCTTTCTCTCCTGAACATGGAAAACAGAGCTAATGAAAACTTAAAGTAATACATTTTGAGGTGGATGAAAGAAACCACCCAGATTCACCCTTTTTTGATAGAAGAAAAAGATAACTGTTAGATTCATTGGCATATTACAAACCCTTTAATATGAGAAGGTAGCAAAAAACCTCTCGAAAAACTTTGCAGACGTAGTCATAATCTATGGAATGGTCAATGAGGCTATGGAAAATGAATAAGGCAAAAGAGATATTTGCAAAGGCAAAAGGAGAAAAAGCAAAAAGTAGTCAATAACCAAAATCCAGCAGTGAAGCTAGTTCATCTCAAACACGTGCTGAGTCAAATATAAGTACAATGGCTGTTGAAGAGAACTGCGAGATTGTAGAGAACATAGATAAAGTGAGGACACTAATGAATTTGGTTTGGCAAATCCTAGTGAAAGCTAAATTGGTTAATGCAGTCGAAAAGATAGAGGAAAGAATTAATGAGTTATATGATTTCCATACCATTTACTGGACATTATTCAAACATGCAAAGAGTTTTATGCTATTTTTCAAAAGATGATGAACGAGGGTAGCATCAAATTATACAATTAAAAGTGAACCCCACATACCGAGTTTGCAAACGTAATACCATCTATCAACACTATGGAAAAAAAAGAGAACAATCCTCTATGCGGGGTTAAATGTCATTGATCTTGTTTGACAATCGACCGAGAGTCAAAGCTACCTCTATTCAGCCCACATTAAAGATGATCATTCAACTTCTATCTTTTCTCCTTTATAAAGATGATAAAGTGGTTCCTTGGAACTATGAAAGCAAAACCTTAATCATCAGAGAATCTAGTTAGAAAATAGTAAATCTTGACCTTTTAGGGTTAAGTTATCTAACTCAGAATGGTAGATGTTATGCCCTAGTAGCATCAAAAGGTGAAACTTAACAAGCATCAAAGCCTGCAACCAAAGACTCAGAGCTGACGGCTGTTAAGGAGCAAGTGAGTGAGAGGGTAGCCATTGAATTCCTTAAGTTCATTAAGCATAATGAATACAACATTGTTGATTAGTTGAATAAGCAACCCACCAAGATATCTATGCTATCATTGCTATTGAACTCTAAAGCTTACACGAATGCTTTCCACAGGGTTTTGATAAGGCCCATGTCCCTCTTGATATTTTTATAAGCTAATTGGATTGTCTAGTGAGCAATATCATGGCAAACAATTACATATCTTTTAGTGATGATGAAATCCCTCGTAGAGGAAGAGGAAACTATAAAGCCCTTTACATCACTACATATTGCAAGGGCACCATGTTACCTAAGGTGTTTATTGATAACAGGTCGATCTAAATATAATGCTTGTGTCATTCTTGAACAAGCGCCCCATTGACATATCTCATATCTAGAATAGTCATACAATTTTGTGAGTATTCGATGGAACTTGTAGAAATTTTGTTGAAAACATTGCCATTCCACTCTAAATCAACCCATGTACTTATAAGGTTGACTTCTATGTGGTGGACATTGCTCCATCATATAACTGCTTGCTGGGAAGCCTTAGATTCACTCTGTAGGGCAGTACCATTATTATTGCACTAAAAGTTAAAATTCATCATTGAGAACAAAGTTGTCAGAATCGAAGAAAAAAAAGATATCATTGCTACTACATCAACTTATGCCCCATATATTGAACTGATAAAGATATCCTAGAATCCTTTTTCCAGTCCTTATGTCAAGGAAAGGTTGCCAATGGTTGAGCCTCACCTATCAAAGAGCACTCATATGGGTCTAAAGTTAATTGTCGACAAAGGTGCCCAAGCTGGAAAGGGACTCTGAAAACACCTTCAAGGGATTACCAAAGCCTTGACAGTTGTTACCTAGATCGATAAAAGAGGGTTAGGATTCAAGCCCAGTGCACAACAAAAAAGAAAACAAGCTCAGAAAAATCGTGTGAAGAGGATAGCCTGCCATCAAAACAAGACATGAGATTTAAACCAATGGTATTTTCATCACTTCGAGTAAGTTTTCATCCAAGAGGACATATGAATGTTGGCCCTGCCAAAGTTTTGCTCATGCTAAACAAGACGTTTGAAGATTTCTTAATCCATGCAATCGATGATCCATCATCATCAATGATGGGCCAAGAGACTAGCCTATGCCCTCCAAGATTTATTCTAAGTGTTTAGAGTGAAACTAAGATTCTAGTAGTGTGTAAGCCTATTTCAAAGTAACCCTATAAGCCAAACCTACATGTTTTCACCCAAAAGCATTGTAGGATCCTTTATATGGGCATCTTTTGTTAAGTATTATCAAATGAAAATGATTAAGCATTATGCATTTGATATTTTGTGTTCATAGTTCTTAACAACTCTTAAAGCTTTCTCTACATATTTTTCCACCTATATTATTCCTTTTCCATATTTTCAAGTACGCCAATGAAGGTGACATGAATATTCATACTAAAACTTCAAAATTTAATTTCGAGCACCCAATATGTGCTAGTAAGGTCGAGTTTGAAGAGAATTATAAAGAGAACCCCATATCTCCAGACCTGCCAAGATTAATTAAACAAGATGAAAAACAGATATTGTCTCATGAAAAACCCATCGAAACCATAAACCTTGGAATAGAAGAAGATCATAAAGAAGTTAAAATCGAAACCTCTAGAAAACCATTAACTCGAGCCAATCTAATAAGTCCCCTCTAAGAATATTGGGATGTGTTTGCCTGGTCTTACCAAGACATGCCAAGATTAGACAACAATATTGTAGTCCATAAACTCTCCCTCAAACCCAAGTGTAAGCCCATACAACAAAAGCTTAGAAGGATAAAACCTGAAATGCTGCTGAAGATCAAAGAAGAAGTGGAGAAATAATTTGAAGCAGGATTTCTCGAAGTAGCAAAATATCCTAAATGGGTAGCCAATATAGTCCTAGTTCATAAGAATGATGGTAAAGTGCGGATGTGTGTAAATTATAAGGATATAAATCAAGTTACCTAAAAGATAATTTCTCTTTACCTCACGTTAACACCCTAGTAGCCAACACTACCAAAAATGCATTATTTTTCTTCATGGATGGATTTTTGCGTTATAACCAAATCAAAATGGTAGCTAAAGACATAGAGAAAATTGCTTTCATGACCATGTAAGGCACTTTCTGCTATAAAGTGATGCCCTTTAGGCTCAAGAAAACTGAGGCAGCCTATCAAAGGATGATGATAACATTATTCCATGATCTCATGCATAAAGAAATCAAGGTCTACATGGATGATCTGATCACCAAATTGGCAAAGGAAAGTGAACATGTGGCTAATTTGCGAAAACTCTTCAAACAAGTTCGCAAATAGCAACTTAAGCCCAATCCTACCAAACATATATTCAACGTCACGTTCAACAAACTATTGGACTTCATTATGAGCAAGAAAGGAATGAAGTTAATCCTGATAAGGTCAAGGCCATTTAGAATCTACCACCACCTCGAACTCAAAGAGAAACGAGGAATTTCTTGGAAAGGTTAAACTAATAGCCTAATTCATATCTCAATTAACCAACAATTACAACCCGATCTTTCAACTACTTTAAAAATAAAATCCTAAAAAATGGAACGAAGAGTGCCAAAAAGCCTTTAATAATGTCAAACACTACATTTTGAATCCACTAGTACTTGTGCCATCAATGCCCAATCGACCTTTAATCCAATATCTATCAGTTTTTAATAAGTCAATCAATTGTGTATTAGGTCAACAAGACTAATTAGGCAAGAAGGAATAGGCTGTCTATGACCTAAGCAAGAAGTTCATAGAATATGAAAATAATAATTCAGTTATAAAGAAGTTATGTTGTGCTTTAGCTTAGATGGCCCAGAAGCTAAGACAATACATGCTGTACCACACTACATCACTAATCACCAAACTTGATCCCATCAAGTATTTATAGGAAGCTCTCATCTTATCAATGAGGTTAGCCAAGTGGCAAGTCCTACTTTCTGAGTACGACAGCATGTATGTGAACTAGAAAGCCATCAAAGGTAGCGTAATAGTAGACTTCTTGGTAAGCCAAGCAACAGATGATTATTAGCCTTTAAACTCTGAATTTCTTAACATGGACTTGATCTGCATATCTGAGGTAGAGAACATTGTTAAGTGCGATTCATCTTGGAAAATGTACTTGGATGGAGCTTTAAATGAGTTAGGCCATGGAATTGGGGTACTTCTTATCTACAAACTAAAAGAAGAATGGCAACTGCGTGATGCCAAACTAATCCATTATTAGATTCTGATTCAAAATTTAGAAAAGAGTTTGATGATATTAGCTTTTAACATTTACCTTAAGAAGATAACTAAATTGCTAACACCTTGGCCACCTTGTCATCCATGTTTAAAGTTAATCGAGAATCTGATGTTACCCCTATTTAGATAAGTATTTATATAGCCTAGCACATTGTCAGAATGTTGAAGAGGAGAAGAATGGCTTGTCATGTTATCATGACATCCTTTAGCACATCAAGAATCGGCAATACCCGAAAGCTGCTAATGAAACTGACAAAAGGATCATCTGAGATTAGTTGCAAGCTTTGTTTTAGATGGAAAAATTTTGTACAAGAAAGGTTAGAATCAAGTACTACTTTGGTGCATTAATGCCTTTGAAGCCAAAAAAATTCTCGAAGAACTTCATGAAGGAATTTATGATAAACATGCTAATAGACATCGAATGGCAAATGAAGTCATGTGATCAGCCTATTATTGGTTGACTCTTGAAAAAAATTGTATTGACTATGCTCGAAAGTGCCACAAATGCCAAATCTACTGGACAAAATCCATGTCCTGCCTACACCTCTACACGTCATGATAGATCCATGGCCTTTTTCCATATAGGGCATGGACGTGTTCAAACAGATTACCCTTAAGGCTTTTAATAGGCACCACTTCATTTTGGTTGCTATAGATTATTTCATTAAGTGGGTAGAGGTAGCTTCTTATGCCAATGTCATCAGATCTATTGAATGCAAATTCATGAAAATGGGCATAATTTATATGTATGGCCTTCCTAAATAAATCATCATAGAAAATATGTGTAATTTGAAAAACAAGATGATGAAAGCAGTCTACTCTCAGTTGAAAATTGAACATTGAAACTTTATTCCATACTGTCCAAAAATAAATGGGGCAGTTGAAGCAGCTAACAAGAATATCAAGAAGATAGTCGAAAAGATGGCTGAGATGTACAAAGATTGGCACGAAAAATTACCTTTTGCCTTACATGCCTATTGCATGGTAGTATGAACTTCCATGGATGCTATATTATTCTCTTTAGCCTATGGCATGGAGGATTGTCTTACCTATTAAGGTTAAAATCCCTTTGCTTAGAGTCTTGATGGAATTGCAACTTGAAGAGGTCGAATGGGTCAAAGATCAATATGAACAGCTCAATCTCATCGAAGAGAAAAAAATAAAAACCATCTATCATGGGTAGACATATTAAAAGCGCATGATAAGAGCCCATGACAAAAAAAGTCCATCCTCGTCAGTTTTAAGAAAGTGACTTGGTGCTTAAACAAATTTTTTTGATCCATAAAGATGCTTGAGGAAAATAGACCCTAAATTAGGAAGGGCCGTATGTAGTAAAACATGTATTTTTTGGAAGAGTCGTGATCTTAACTGAGATGGATGGTAGTGACCAACCCAATCCTATGAACTCTGATTTTGTTAAGAAATATTATGCCTGAAAGGATTTTAGGATGAAAATCTAAGAAGGCATCATATCCTTCTTCCGCTTTCACTTAAAAAAACATAAAAAACCTTAGATGAAAACCCAAAAGGGCATCTAGGAAAGCAAACCAGCTTAAGTGACCAAACTTTCCCTTACTCGAAGCAAATCAACCCCAAATCATTACTAGCATAGACTAGAATCAATTTAACCTACACTCATAACTCCAATCAAGACACTAATCATAACCTAATTTACTTGTTCTTTGCCAACCTACCTCACTAAATCTTATCCTTACTTGTACCAAAAAATGGAAACCACCTAACCTTAAAGCAACCATGTCATCGTGAGACAATTTGAAGAATTCCTTAATCAGCCAATCAACACCAAAAGGCTCAATCGCTCAAGAAAAATCTCTAAAAGCACTTAGTGAAGGATTCGTGTCATTAGCATCAAGGGCTAATGGACTAAAAAGACGTCTTTTATCTCTTTTATATTTCAAAATCTTTCATAATCTCAAAAGTTTGTCATAACTTGTACCTCTTTCTTTGAAAGAAATACAATTACTTAATTTACTGCAAAATCTTTTCATAACCTGCACACCATTTTGCATCATGTTTCTCATTTAATTGATAATGATTGATAAATGAACAAAAGTGATAACAGGATTTCCTAGCATTACTTGGAAGGATAAAACTTTGCAAGAATTTTTGTTTCATGTCTAAAAAGTAAGAATGAACTCTTAGGGCCATGATCGATCTTGCCATTGGACCTTAAATCCTACAAATGTGCTCAAAACCTTCTCCCAATAAACCCCAACCTAAAGACAAGGGGCCAATTGTTTTCAAGCTATCATCCTCAATCAGAATTTAGAACAGTCAACCTAGACCCCCCCGAAAACACCTTTTGAATCATACTGGACAAAAAAACTCTATATTCACTAAACTCAGTGTAACAAAGTCCTCGAATGAGTCATCTAAGCTTAAGACCATCCCTTCACAATTATGAACCTCCCATACCTTTGGTAGACAATCTTAACATTCAAAGTCTTTGAAAATCTAGAGCAAGATTGATGAACCCCAGGGCAAAAGGCCACCTTATCAAACACATGGAAAAGCAAGCAGCCAAAGAAGGTTAAAATCAACATTGGGTTAGTCTTTTAAAATTATCATCTTTGTATTTTTTAGACATGCATTTACATCCTCACGCATTATACAGTATTTAACATCCTTCAAATACTCACTTTCGCATACAGAAGTCAAATTAGTGGGGAACCAAAGGTACAATTTCTTGTTTTTGAAAAAACCTCGAAAGACCCCAAGTAAGTATCTCTAACCTTATGAGCTCATTGAAAATCATCCAAGAAAGGTATTAAAACCCATTTTTTTACTCCTCAAAGTGCAAGACATCTCTGCTTTTCCTTTTTAGTCCACAAAGAGCTAAACGCTTATCGAATCAAAGCCCACACAAGTTGGTAGCACTTATCTAGGTTTAAACCCAGGAAACTACCTACCTCAATTCACAAAGAGCTGAACACTTATTGAGTTAAAGCCCACACAAGCTAATAGCACCCATTTAGGGTCAAACCCAAGAAACTACCTACCTCAATCTATAAAGAGCTGGATGCTTATCGAGTTAAAGCCCATACAATCTAGTGGCACTTTTCTAGGGCCAACCCTAGAAAACTACCTACCTTAGTCCATAAAGAGCTTGATGCTTTTCGAATCAAAGCCCACAAAAATCAATGGCATTTGTTTAGGCTCAAACCTAAGAAACTACCTACCTCAGTCCAGAAAGAGCTGGACACCTATCAAGTCAAAGCCCACACAAGTTGGTGGCACTAGTCTAAGGTAAAACCTAAGGAAATACCTACCTCAGTCCATAAAAAGCTAGACACTTATTAAGTTAAACCCCACACAAGCTGGTGGCATCTATCTGTGGTTAAGCTTAAGAAGCAACCTACCTTAGTCCACAAAAAGCTAGACACTATAAAACTCAAGTTGGTGGTAAACCAACCTAATAGGGAGGTCAAACCCTATAAAACTCATTAATTTTTTTTTTACAGATATATTCGACCTATCTTAACATAATACTAAATAGCTCTATTTTTCTATAGGCACTTGGAACCATCATCCTACCCAACAAAATGGTGTTTATTTGTCTTGGCCCTGATCCTAATACTTAGCAACAACCAAAGAAAGGTAGCTCTAAACACCTCATTTTGTCCAAGCTAACTCTTGGCATCCTAAAACTTTAGTGAAATATGATAGAATCAAAAAATAAAAAAATAAACTGGGGACGACTGTTGGGTGTCATGTCACCTAAAACTATTAAGCTACATGACATTAGGCAAAAAATTTTTTTGGGAAGATCTAAAATGCCCATGGACCGTATTAAAGAAAAATGTAAAAGTAAGGCATCAAAGGCCAATTTTCATGGTGTCACTAAAGCTATTCAGATAAGTACATGGATTGATTTCTTACTGTTTGTGACCAAAGTGAGGTAACTCATGAAGCCATAAGTATGTGCAAGTTATGTTGGTGCATAAATACTGATACGAGGCTTTTATGTCACTAAAAATTTAAATATTCACATATAGTATAAATACAAGTGGGTTTTGTATCGAACTATAGGAGTGGCATCAATAGCTAGCATATTTGTATTGATATAGACCTTGGCAATAGCTAAAGTTATGATTTTTGGCAAAACGTATCGATACACAAGCACTACTATCGATACAAATCCATGGAGTATCGATATAGGCCTCAAAGTCTTGAGACTGGAAATATTTTTGCTTTTAGAATTGATACATACATCATTATACCGATACTCATAGGTAAAAGTTGCCTTTTATATAGATACAAAATGTTTTGTATCGATACACCAAGGCATTTTTTCCTAATTCGAAATACTTTTCAGCCTTAAAAAATGTGATTCAAACATGTTTTTGCACCAAAAAACCATTATAATTCTTTTTAAACCTCGACTTTGGGCTTATCATTAGATTTAAACCAATTTTTAGAGCCTAAACAACAATGACAAGGGTCACTTTCATCAAATATATGGTTGTCAAAGGGCATGCTAGGCATATCTTTGATTATAGACTATTGCAGCCTTTCTACCCCACTACTCTACATGGCAAAGCTAATAAAAAGAAGGCAAGCTAAGCATAGTAATTAGAGATGTCTCTTAGTGCATGAACGAAAAATCAAAAATGCCCTTAACTCATCTCCCAAAAGCATTGGTTGAACCTTGAGTTTAAAAGAGGCAAAAGTTGGCCTAGCAGAGGGACTTCCAATGATTCTTAAGAATCCTCTAACAATCTTTAGCCTTAAAACTCTATTAAAACATTGTTTCATTGCCTAAAATTCTCCCAAAACATTGTTTCATTGCCTTTCACCCTTAACCTTCTTCTATTCCCAGAGTTCCCCCAAATGACCATAAGAAAAACCTCCAAAAACTCACCCTTTCACACACTTTAATCCTTAAAACACCTCACCATCAATAATATTACGAAAAAGCTTATTCCTTTCATCTTTTTCTTGCTAAATAATTGCAAAGAAAGGAAAAAATTGTTTAAAGTCACTGCTTCAAGTTGAAAAAAAAGTTTAAGCTATTTTGGTATATTTTCTCTACCTTATTCCATGCATTTTCTGTTTTTATCATCTACATCATCTTAGTGAGCCTTTTATGCTGCCATAACCATCCTAGGATTCTTATGTATTATTGTTGCCTTAGTTGTGGTAATCTTAGGATATTCATGTTCTTTTAATGCCTTGATGTTGCTTGATAGGCTAAACTACTACTATTTCATTCTGTTATCAAAACAACCCTTATTCATGCATTCCTTGCCATATTCCATCTATTTTCACATTCTTCACACATGCTTGAATGTTTCCATAACATGCATTAAGTATGTTCATGCACTTTCTTGCATTTTAAAGAGTCTCATGACATAAAAATGCTATCTTGATACCTCAAGCATGCTTTTTTTTACTTAAATGTGTCCATGTCACTTTCATGTATTTTATTTGTCATTTTCTTGCATTTTTGTTACCTTGTCATGTCAAAATGTCACCTTTGTCTGTTTGCATGTGTAATACTTGTTTATCTTTATGCAAGTTATATTCTATTCATGATTTGTTTGTCAAAATGCATGTTTGTTATAAAAAATTTGATTTTTCAAAAAGATCCAAGTTAAGTCTATGCTACCTTTAAATAATAGGAACTAGCATATTTAATGTTTTGATTAAATTAACCTCCAATCTTAGGGGCAAATTAAACCTTCATGGAAAGAAAATATTTTTTTCTTTTGTTAAAGTATTAGGCCTTGATCTTGAGTCTAATACCCTCTTTAGTGACATGGTCAATGGGTTGTTTCATTGTCCCAAACTACTCTAGGATTATGGAATAAACTCACAACACCCATGTTATTTGTTCTTTGCTATCACGGATGTTTGGGTGTCCTAGATTCGAGTCTATTCTTGGAAAAAAACCTAAAAATATGGAATACCCCTTGTTTTGCCCTGACGGCATTGTAGTTTGAGTTTGGAAAATCATTTTCAAACCATAAAATATTTTCCCTAATTTTTTTATATTTTTCCCTTAAAGGGTATTGAAGTATCTTTCAACAATGTCATGTTTGCCCTTGGATCATTATGGATGAAAGAAATGTGATTTCTCAAACCTTTCTATTTGGAACCCCTAGATCAGTGAATAGTTTTGGGTCATTTTGGCCCACCAAATGATTTTTTGAGCCTTTAGAATATTTTTACCAAAAAGTTCACAAAATTCTTGCTCTTAAAAGGTATTGTTCATGATTTAATAACTTTAAATGAGCCCAAAACAACTTTTTAAAGTTAAGTGTGTCTTTTCCCCTGCATATGATGCCAGTGTCAAGATAGACCTAACTTTAAAAATTAATTCTACTTAAAGTGATTTTTTAGGATTTTTTGGAATATTTTTACATTAAACCTTATATGATACCTAATCCACTCCCTAAAGCCTTCAAATAAACCCAGAATAAATTCAATTTTGTTCCCCATTTCTAAAATAATTCCTAAAATGTCTTATATAGACATCCAAATGTCTCAAAATGCATTCGATTAGCTCCCCTATAGCATAAGCCCTTTAAACTCGGATCAAGGCTTAAGACAAAAATATATTTTATACAAATCTTCTGTTTTTTATTTTCAAAATCTTTTTTAAAAAAAATTTTCCTTTAACACATTAAAAATTTGCATTTTTTGGGATGCTCTAACCTAATTACTCCGAGGGGATACTCTAACCACGTCTTTCACTAAGAAACTAGAATTTTTTTTCTGGGATTTAGTCGAGATTCCTAATTATTTGCTTAAATCGTAAAAAATTTTAATATTTGGGATACTCCAACCTTATTACTCTAAGGGGATACTCCAACCCTATTTTTCACTAAAAAACTTAAATTTTCTCTCTTAGATTTAGTTTAGATTCCTAATTATTTTCTTAAATCATAAAAAATTATCATCTTTAGGGGTATAACAACCCTATTACTTTGAAGGGATACTCCAACCCCATTTTTCATTAAAAACTTAAATTTTCCCTTCTAACTATTCTTGTAGCTTTATCTTTTGGGATACTCCAACTGCACCTCTTGGAGGGGATATTTCAATTGATGTGAGCACAATCATGGTACATTGCAACAGGAATGGAACTAAAGATGAGATAGCAATACCGAATGAACCGGTAACAAGATCAAGGGTTAAGAAATTCAAAGAAGCACTTCAATCCTACATGGATAGAATTGTAGATAGGCATGGAATCTCAAGAGACAATAAGGACCAATGGCATAATATCTAATCAAATGGGCCTGAATTTGCAAAAAGACTCTAATTATTGTTTAATTAATTATTTTAAGTTAGAAGAATAGCTTTAGGTAGCCCACTACTTGTATTTTGCGTGTGGGCTTCTTTTTAATTCATTATGGGCTGTTTTGGTGAGATGGGCTTTTATTAGCTTGCAGCTCATTTAATTTAAACCTTTAGGCTTAATGAGCTATATTTTAGAGATGTTAGGTTTGCGCTTTAGTTATTTTGATGGGAGGCCCATGTTTAAAGGCCTTTTATATCTTTAGGGTTTTTTTTGTTTTTAAAGGGTATAAATACCTCATAATCAACATTGGGTGGCAGATTTGCTTATTGGAAAAATATTAAGTTTCTAATTATCTTAGGGAAGATTGCTCGTCTTCTTCTATTGCATCAGAATACAATTCTTATCAAGGTAATTTCCTGTGGTGAATTCTATTCTTGTTTTCAAATCAACCTTATCATATGCATTTCCATTCATATAATTGATTAGGGGTTCATTAGGGTTGGGAATTTTTTCTTGTTCATGTTCTTGTTAAAGTATGTGTTGAAGGGGTTTCGGGTTCTTTAGCCTTAGGGTTCCGCATCATTTGGCATCAAAGCTTGGATTAGGAGAAATTCTTATTTATCTTGTTGGGTTCATCTTGTTTTTGAATTTCTTCTTATCTTTTATTTTTCTCATATTTGTTCTTTGAGTTATTTACTACCTTAGCTATCATATAAAAATTCAAAAAAAATATAGATTAGTTGCAGGAGTTAAAAAAAAGAGGAATTAAATAATTAACAATTTGATTCTTGTTAATTTGAAATCTGTATTTTGAGCAGCATACATATCTTCTTCTTGTGTGCTTATTTTGTCTTTCTTCATTTTGGAATTCTTGCTTCTAGTTTTATACCTATCTTCTTTGTTAGGTGTTTTCATTGCATTCCTAGTTTTAATTTGCTGTTTGTGAATTACCTTGATTGGAAACTAAATTCTGAAGTGCAATTGAGGACAACAAGCTTGAGTATGAAAGCTTAAAAGAGGTTAAAAGCCAATTTTGAGTGAAAAACGAGTGGAATGCCATCTTTTGAGTGAAACATGTAAGGAAGTGAATTGTGAGGTTCTTTTTATTGCTAACCATTTTCTTGTAGTTTTTTGTTTTTAAGAATGGCCCAAAGTAGAGATGGAAAGGAAATATTGCATAAGAGGGAGGATGAAATTATGCTTGATCTGAAATTGGTGTATAAGGCATTCATGAGTGAGTTCAAGAAGTTGTCTACTTGGATGGATGGGATGGAAGAAAGAATTAATGAAGCCAGTAGAATCCAAAATCATAGTAGATCAATT
This sequence comes from Adansonia grandidieri, assembly GCA_038382065.1. Taxonomy (NCBI): domain Eukaryota; kingdom Viridiplantae; phylum Streptophyta; class Magnoliopsida; order Malvales; family Malvaceae; genus Adansonia; species Adansonia grandidieri. Next base: position 20,638 of record JBBYHK010427356.1, read on the forward strand.
GACAGTGATAGAAATAGGGAGGAAGAGCTAGGAAGAAGGTATGATGAGTATGAAGATAAAGTATAATCCATGAAAGGTAAAGAAAGGAGGAAGAAAGAGTGGAGAGAAAAGATAGCAACATTAATGCCATAAAGATGAAAATTCCACCCTTCAAAGGTAGGAATGATGTTGAAATGTACTTAGAGTGGGAAAGAAAGGTGGACATGATTTTTGCTTATAACAACTATTCTAAAGATGAGAAAGTGAGATTGGCAATAGTGGAATTCTCTGATTATGCACTAATTTGGTGGGATGAATTGACAAAGAATAGGAGAAGGAATAGGGAACCACCTATATTCACTTGGGAAGAGATGAAAAAAGTGATGAAGAAGAGGTTTATGCCATCTTATTACTTTAGAGAGTGGCACCGGTAATTACATAGACTCACATAAGGATCTAGATTAGTAGAAGATTATCACAAGGAGATGGAGATGCTATTGATTAAAGCTAACATCAAAGAGGAGGAATAGGTGATAATGGCTCAGTTCATAGGCGGTTTGAATAAAGAAATTGCTGATGTGGTTGAGTTGTAACATTATGTAGAGATGAAGGACCTAGTGAACATTGCCCTGAAGATGGAGAAGCAATGAAAACAAAGGAGGGTAGCCAAGTATTTCTCAAAGTCTAGCTGTAAATGGAGTCCGAAATGGAGCAAAAATAAAGATAAAAAGAGGGAGCACTATTCAGATTCCAAGACGAAAGGTACTGAAACAAACAAAGGCAAGGAGAAGAGTACTTCAATTCAAAAAGGTACTACTGATCCATCTTTTAAACCTTCTAAACATAGGGATATTAAGTGCTTTAAATGTCAACGGCGTGGTCATTATGCATCTTATTGTCCTAATAGAAAGACTATGTTTGTTAAGGGTGATGATATTGTTTCTGAGTCTAATGGAGGTAATGAGTCTGATGGTAGTGATTTGAGTATGCCACCTTTAGAAGATTGTTTAGATATTGACGAGAGTGTTGAATATGCTGTTAAGGGTGAATCCTTAATTGCTAGGCGTGCATTGAACTTAAATATGAAGGAAAATAGCCTAGAACAAAGGGAAAACCTATTTCACACTAGATGCTTGGTAGGTGGGAAAGTTTGTAGCATGATCATAGTAGGGGTAGTTGCACTAATGTAGCTAGTACTACCTTGGTGAGAAGTTGGGGTTGAGATGTGATAAAAACCCTAAGCCATAAAGACTACAATGGTTGAATGATGGTGGTGAAGTCAAAGTTACTAAGCAAGTAGTTATTGCATTCTCTTTTGGTAGATATGCTGATGAAGTTGTGTGTGATGTTATATCCATGCAAGCTGGTCATATATTGTTGGGTAGGTCATTGCAATTCGATTGGCGTGTTATGCATGATGGGTATATGAATAGGTATTCTTTTACATATAATGGGTAGAAAATTACCCTTGCTCCTTTATCACCCAAAGAAGCATACCTAGAACAATTGAAAATTCAACAATCATCAAGTGGGGATTCAGGTAGTGAGGTGAAAAAGAAAGAAGAGAAAAAAGAGGCCACAAAAAAAAAGAACAAAACTAAAAGCCCGGCGGTGAGTGACTGCACAAGTGAGA